>JAPYZD010000069.1:0-69750 GCA_030522725.1 Ichneumoninae sp. B BG-2022a
ATCCGCAATGGGTTTTATTCTAATGTGTGCACAATCTGTTTTGCTTTAGTCAGTTGGTACTGAAATCATCTTGTTCATTCGGATGCCTGTCGGCTACCCCAGGATTCGCCTCCGCTGAGAAAGCAACTCTCATTGGGCCACTCGGAGACGCGCGAACACGAATGGACTATATAAATGCTTTGAAATATATATATTTTTTTTTCGTGGCATGAATTATTTATTTGTTAGATTATTTTATAGAAACGACGTGGTCATCGTGGAGACACGTTCCTAAAGGTCAATGGGCGTTCTTCCTACAATTATTCTCAGGCAGTTCGCCGCTTGGCCTTTGGTATCGCGACGTGAGCATCGTTATTTGCAAAATTAATGAAAAAAGTTAAACGTCTCTATAACGAAACTACATCGTCATAAATATCAAAGTTTGCGCATATTTAGAGATTGATCTACATAAAACTATATCACGAATAAAAAAAAATTATTCCAGTCACGTGAATAATTAATATAAGTGGTATACAAAAAAAAACTTACGGAGCGGAGTTTTTCGCACGATTGAAACAGAATCTCCTCCTTTCCTTTCTTCGTTCCGACGTTGGACGTACGGAACGTTTCGAGAGTTTCGCTCAGCGCTTTTGCTTGCACGCTCGACCGTAACGTGTCCCAATCGGCGACTGTGGAGAAAGAAAATGAATTTTTAAATTATCTAATGGAATAATTAGAGAGGGGAGTTCGACGATTTACCGCAGAGGAGATTCGGATACTCACGAAGTTGCTTGAGGAGAAGGTCCGACTGATATAGATGCTTCGGGTATAAGCTCGTCCACACGGAGAGACACCGAGCATCAGCGGCTATGCAGGCTTCCAGAGTTCTGATTACTTCGTCCCTGTAGCTCGCATTTGTCTTGGGAGTTATCTTCGCCATAAGAGTTTCGAACATCTTTTGGCGATTTATTAGGTCACTTTTTATCATTTTTAACTGAAAGAAGAAAAATATTTAAAAAATCATCTTGGAGTGACAACGATCGACAATTGAGAACATTTACGATGGACGATTATAAAAATCGATGGACTTTCCCCATTGACAAAATTAAAAAGATGTCCTTACATAGCGCGGAAATATTTTTGAATGATTTCGAAAATAATCGTAGAGATATTTCGGTGAAATATGAAATAAAAGATATTTCAAAATTTGTATCACTATGTTTCATAAATATTTCAGATGTGTGGAAAGATTAAGTATTTTTCTGAAATATTTGAGAAAAGCTTCATTGGAATATTTTAATAGAATATTTAAAAAATATTTCGAACGTTTTCAAAGATTGAAGATATTTCTAAAATGACTTCAAAATATGAAGTACTATAATGAGTGAATGATGAATGTGGCGACACGAACTTACCCTTAGATTTTGCATACAGGCACTGATCTCCTTCTCGAGGGCGCTAGGAACGTTTATTTTTCCGGAATATATGTCGTCGAGGATATTCAAAAAGTGCTCGGTCGTTAAATTATTTACATTTTTCGGAACGGACAGTAGCTCGTTCAATATTTTAATGACGTAAGCGGCGTAGCTTCTCGATTCCAGCATCGGTGCCATTATTTCGTGCCAGATCGTGAGGCCGGTCGCGAGATTTTTCTTGCCGCTCTGAGCGAAGGCCCAAAGCAACGACAGGCCGATGGGCTTCTTGTTCTGATAAGAGTTACGAAGACTCGCCAGCTTCGGAATGTTCGATATCGTCATTTCGGGATTGGTTTGTGCCAATAGTTGCAAAAATATCTTACATCCAATGTCGGGCGTGCCGTTCGAGATATTTCTGACCATCGCCGTGAGCGTGCCCTCCCAACATAATTGTGCATTTTGCGGGCCGGCGAGTTTTATAGTTTTTTCAAGGGTCGAGCGTATCGCCTTCGAGACTAGGCTGAGCGGGTACGTATCCGGCTTCGACTGGAAGCCTGGATCGTCCTTCTCCGCAGGTACTTTGGCGTCTAGGTAGGACACGAGATCCTTTAGCCATATGAGCGGCGCGTCGGGAAACTTGGTCTTGTCGTTCTCCAACAGTTCGTTTATCTCCTCTATGTTCACCTGGCGAAATTTAAAGATAACAAGCCATCAGTTTTTGCCACAGACAGACAGTCCTTATGCATCCTATTACAAGCAATGACACAGACTCCCAATATTGACAAAAAATTGGATATTCTTGAACATAAAAAAAAATACAAGTATAACGTCGTTAGTGAAATTTGAAGCTAACAAGCCATTTGTTTTTGCCAAAGACAAACAGTTCCTTACGGACTGTATTATAAGCGACTGCAAAGATTCTGAATATTGAAGAAAAAATGCAAAATTCTTTTTAAAAAATGTACAACAAATACAAGGATAGTAAGTGCTCCGGAACCACATTATTAAAAACTTGTATCGGGGCAGAAAAAAAAATTGATGCTTGAAAGTGGCGACTCTAGTAATTCGCTATTTGAATCATGAACACCTATCAAGACTCACACAATTTGTAGCGTAACTCGACAAGGTAGACATTTTCCAACATAGAAACCCTACGATAAAACAGATTTCTCTTCTGCTGCTGCCGAGTTTCTACGTCCTTGTGCTTTTTATCGAACCTCTTCTCTACCCCGACATTTATATCTATGAGTTAAAGTACTGTTTACCGCGGTCAGAACTTTGTCGCCCGACTTTGGTACTTTCTCCTTGGACTTCTGTTGCTGTTGCTTTTTGTTCTTGTCCGCTTGCTGCTGCTGTTGCTGTTTCAACTTTTGCTGCTTCTTCTTTTCCTCGTTCTCCTTAGTCTTGCTGTCCTTCTCCTTGGAGGGTTTCTTGTTCTCCTTATTGCCATCGAGACTGTCGTAAAGGGACTTGACTTCGTTCAGCGGCACTAAAAAAAAAATAAAAAAATTTTATTATCAAAGTGCACAATCAAATTTTTTTCCCGATCTACGAGAACTCCGTTAGTTTCAACGATAATTGTACGAAGGAGCAGTTCGAGCTGCGATCTGTATTTAATTTTCGAGCAAACAAGCGTATCCATATGTTTTGTGTACACGACGCGATGTCAAAGAGGTTATAAAAAGGGTTGCAAGGAAACTTACGAAAGTCTTCGAGTTTTGGTGCGTTCACAAGAAAATTCTTCTTCTCGGCCTTCGTCAACTTTGTTGGTTTGCCGTTGCTCTTGTCCTTGCTCTTTTTACCGACTATTTCCCAACCACCGGACGACATTATGTATTATTATTAATGTATTTGGTAAAATAAATAACGACGAAACTTTCCTAACGAAACACACTACAGACGGCAAAACTCCAATGAACTTGGGTCGAAGGCACTTGATTACTTGTGGTGGAGCGTCGATGTCACAAAGCGGCACTACGCTGCACCCACTCCAAAAAACTGTCGTCGTCGGAGTACGTGGACACGCATGCGCACTCGGGATTTTGCCACGCGCGCAACGCTCCAGCGACACAACTACACAAATAATTCCGTCGCTTTTGCACCTCTCACTATTATGGGGGTAATAACGGCTGCAATGGGCCGATTGCTATCCGCGAGAGAAAGTGCCGGTTTATCTTTACATTAGTCATATTAACTATACAGTTATTTTGCGGGTAGGTGAGGTTTTATCGTACGGATAAAATGTTCGAAGTTACGAACAAGAAGTTGAAATATTAGAAACTCGTAGGTTCTTGCAGCTCGGGAGCTTCGCGCCCTCGCTATGGAATATTTAATTTGGAGAACGGTCATTTTTACCGGAAATACGTCACTGTCGATTTTAAAATCTAATTTTTTGACCGAATGTGACTTCGGGACATACGTTATTTCCGATATGAAAATCTCGTACGATAAATACGTTATTTCCAGTATGAAAATCTCGACGGTAAATACGTTACTTCCGGTATGAAAATGTCATTTTGCGACCGGAAATGACGTCGTACCGGAAATAGGTCACTTCCGGTTTGAAAATATGTTTCAACCGAAAGTGACGACACTTTCGATTTGAAAATCTTATTTTTCGATAAAAAATGACGGCACACCGGAAATGAGTCGCATGCGGCCGAAAAACGAGATCTTCAAACCGGAAGAGACGTTTTTCCGCAAAATCTCCGGAAGTCTATATCTTCGAATCTCTTGCAGAACTGAAAAATAATAATAATTCCAAGAATAGGCCATCGGAGTCGGAAGACGTTTGACACAAAGCGTACGCAATAAGGGATTTTTTAATCGCAAAATGATCAAACTTGATCTATTGTTTAAAACGTACATACAAATTATCACGTAAATACAACTTAGCGCATAATGGAGACGCTGAATAGAAGTGTTTTTTTTAATGCACAATGTCCTTTGTTCTTGTAGAAAACATTATAGTTTCAACTTGTAGATTGACAAAAAAAATATTTATGTAGATTGTCCGCAGTGCAAGGAAACGTCTTGACAATGATATTTATTAAATCCTCGCACAGCTTGGATGATTAACGCACGTTGATATCCGAATGTTTGGCTGGCCGGATGTGACACAGCCGAGATATCACGAAACATCAGCTATGCCGACATCTTGCCTTCTAGACACTCAGTTTCCGTTGGGATCCTCCTTTACTTTTTCTTTCCTCATTGGCTAATCCGATTATGACTGTTATCCGTGAGCTTTAACGTGTTATCGCGTGAGTCTCGAATGTCGAGCGATCGAAACATCGATCGAGACGGGTTGACACTCGGCCGGTCAGCACGACGATGAATTATTCCACGCTGCGTGTTCTCGATGAGCAGCAGAAAAAAAATTAAACTGCGAACGTCGGCTGGATTCGATGGAACGATTGGCTGCCCCTGAAAACATCACCAGCCATGTAATCGAAGAAGGCGATAAGAAAACGGAAAACTATTTAGAACCCATATAGATATACTCATCGACCGATGCATCCGGAGATCTCAGTAACGTCGACTCTTTCTTTTTCTCGAATCTCGTCCATCCAATGTCAGAAGACACCTCACGCCATTTTTTTCACTCCGCTTCCGATCCTGTTGAGGTTACGAAATAATTCAGCGCAAGAGCAACATTAAAAAAAAAATTGGTATGAAATTTGATGTACCAGACTGGAACTTTTTGGTAGATTAAATTTCATGTGCAATTGTGTTGGAAAATGAATGTTCGGTGTATTAACGAAATTGGAAATATTTTATTTTTGAAAATTTACGTCAATTTCACTATAAAAGTACTTTAATGTAATTGAAAAAGTATATTAATTTTTCATTGGAAGTGGACATTAAATTTAATGTACCAGTTTTTGCATACAAACTTTCGGTCCGGTACATTCAATTTCAATCTTTTACTGTGAATGCTCTAGTCATAAATGATTCTTGGCCTCGTTTAAAGACTCGAGGGAGTGATCAGGATAGTTCATTTTTCGTAATAAAAGCAATTGGCTTGCCGCGATAAGCGGTTTTGCTTCCTTTTGTATTGTTTCGACAGTGTACTTAATTCGAGATTTTGAACACTCTTTTTCCCGCTCGACGGGTTCGAGAGATCTACGAGTTTCGTGCAAACACACCCCTATAAAAAATTATTATATGTGATCACAGCGTATGATCTTTTTTTCCGATTGATTAATCAATTGATCGCTAAAGACTATTATTTTCGACTCTACAATACTGCAAAAAAAATTCATATGAAATTTAATGTACAGTACTGAAAGTTTTTATGCAAAAACTGGTGCATAAAAATAGCATGTACAATAGTGGTGAAAAATGAATGTCCAGTGCGTTAAAAACATTGAGAGTACTTCATTTTTAATTATTTACTTTCATTTTCGTATGAAAGTACTTTAAAGTTAATAATTTACTTTAGTTTCAATGAGAAATTATATTAATTTTGCATCACATTGCACATTAAATTTTATGTACCAGTTTATGCCTAAAATCGTCTGGTACCAGTACACTAAATTCCATACGATTTTTTTTTAAGGTGTAAGAAAATATACAGCTATTTCCAAAACGATACGATAAAACTATCGGCACTTTACAAAAACGCCGCGGAGGCGTTGTTCGAAGTTACGAAAAACCGTCACAACACATCGTTCTCTTACGACTTTACTCGATTTTTCCATTATCGTTAAAGTTTTCTTCCTCTCCCTCGATACGATCGAATAACTCAACTGTAAAAAAAGTTCGTATGAAATTTAATGCACTTCTACCGGAAGTTTTTATGCATAAACTGCTATAGTAAATTTAATGTACAATTGTGATGAAAAATTAACCTACGGTATATTAAAAACTTTCGAAATACTTAATTCAATTTCACTGTTAAACTCCATCAATTTGTCATCACAATTGTGCATTAAATCAAATGCACCAGTTTTTGCATAAAAGTTCTAGTCCAGCGCATTAAATTTATAATTTTTTAAAGTCTCTACGTTAAAAAAAAAAGCCGGTAAAAATTCTACGATACTCATCTTCACTTTAACAGTTTAATCCACAGAGCATAATTGGGAAAACTCCGCACGTTTGCGGCGCGCAGTTGCAACGTTTGAAAAAAAAACCGTTGTCGCGATTCGAACGCGCTCCATCGTGAGGGGTCTCGGTGGTTGAGAAACCGGAGGAGCGAAGCTCGCCGAAGAACTGATAGCGTGGGTGTTCGGCCGGGCGAAGACGTGCGTGAAAAGCGTGAACTCGACGTAGCCGGGTGTCTCGTCTCTTAAGAGGGGATGTGCTCGGGCCTCTCTGGCTCTCGGTTCTCGGGCCGTTCGTTCGTTTTTTTTTTTCATTGGTCAAGAGAAACGCTCGGGCTGCCTCTTCTTGACCGGTGTGCGATCCCGGAACACCCGCACACCGGCGCGTCCTCCACTTCGCCGCGGCGCGCCTATAACTATGTAGTGTACTGCTGTATCGGTAGCGGCGTTACAGTACCGTTGTCACCTCGCACCGGCACGGGATGCTAATGAAAATCCCACCACCCGACACTCCGGGGAACAAACTGCGCTTGGAAAACATGAAACAAACAAAAAAAAATATAATGAAAACCGCTTTAGCTTTGTCTCGTCTTCGACGAAGATCTCGAACATTGTCCGGCAAGGTAGGGTGGCATAGCTGCCGAAAGTCATTCTGTGACATGCGAGCTGCAGCAAGGTTTTTTTAATTGCATTTTTTCCTTTCTGATTAATGATTTTATGGTCTTTTTTTTACTTCACTTGATGAAGTACAGCTGGTTATATACCGAGAATTTTTATTACTTTTTCATTTCCCAAGAATAAATATTTTTCTAACAAGTGAGATCTGTATATGGCAGACATACTTGTTCAAATTCTAAGATATGTAGGCTTTTTTTTATGTATTATTGTAGCCTTAAGTATGTATAATCTGTGTCTGAGGAAACAATAAACAATTTTATGAAAAAGAAAAAAAAAGCATAGCTGCCGAACGGTTGTTCCCCGATGATTATCCCCTGAAAAAAGTAACACCCGAAACGCATATCCCCTGAAAATTTAAACACCGAAAAGTGAAGCCCCGAAACGTCAATTTATTAAAATATTGCGGCCCCTTGATCACGAATATGACGTTCATTTTGCTCCGAGGCCAATATTTTTGATCTCAAACCCAGAAATGCGATTTCACATTAGAGCAAACTGTTTTCAGTGCATAAAACCAAAGATACAAATGTCCCACTGCACTTACGCAAAAAAGTCAGCAGATTCATGTTGAGCGCACAAAATTTTGTCGGAATATGTCGCAGTTAATTTTATAAACGGAAAAAAACATTTGATACCGACAAAAAATATTTCACCAAAAATCCCAAGGCCACCCCTTTCCAATCCATGTCTCACGTTTTTCAACGTCCTCGAACGGCACGATGAAACGATTCTAAAACTTCGCACAAGGCCCTATCTTGTGTATTTTTTCCTGTAGAATACGATGGGCACCCCCGATTTTGCCTAGCGCCATCGGGAGCCGGGATATCGACCTTTGAAAATCACGAAAATTTGCGTTTTTTCAAAAATAGCTCAAAAATTGAAAAATCGTTGTACAATCAATTTTTTTTGTTTCAAGGCTATATTCCACGTATTTTTTCCCGCTGATCACGAATATAACAATTATTTTACTCCCCGCCCAATATTTTCCATTTAAGTCCCAAAAATAAGATTTTTCGTGCATAAAATCGAGACTTTCAATGTCTCACTGTACTTTAGCCCCAAAAAAGCCAGCGGATTCGTTCGAGGGATATGCGTTCCGACAGTTCGTCTTCTCGGAGGATGTACGTTTCGGGGGTTATTTTTTTCGGGTGATATTCATCGGGCGATAACCGTTCGGGGGCTATGACACACTACCTTCGGCAAGTGGTGCATGACCTTGGGGCACCGAAAACTGAATACGAAACTCGCTCACCAAAAGGTGAAAATTTCTCTCCGATTTTTATTCTTACCGATTTTTTAGCTTTTTTTTAAATTTCACAACAGACCCATTTGCCTACGTAGGCCGTATCGACATACTTTTCAAGTCTGGTTTCCGTTGTAAATTCCCTGGAGGATGTGTAAGGTATTTATGCTTAGCGGTGATGTGTGGTGGTCGTTGGATTTACAGTGGTGTAACAAAATTATTGATGGAAGAAATTAGCAATGAATCGCTCTATCGTTCATTTTATTTTTACATACCCATATAGCATCGATGGGGATCGACGCGGCAACTGAAAAAGAACTACTCGACAAAAAAAATGAAAAAAAGTCGTCCGCTACAATCGCAACGACGTCGACTGTATTGCACGTGGGGTGTACGGCGGGACACGAGCGATCGTGCGAGAAGGCACGCGCTACGAGGCGTCCGAGAACCTCCGTGTCTTCGTGACTTCCGGTGCGCCCGCTGGGCTGACGCTGGGTGCGTTGTAGTGCGCGACGGCTACACGAGCCAATCCGGCGTTGACCGGATATGGCGAAGAACTGACAAGCTCGAAGTCTATAACCTCGCCGGTGGTTTTCCTACGCCAGCCGAGAATCGGGCCTATCGAACGAATCGACGCTACGTTCATGCTAATCACGCCTAACGCGTACCAAATACCGTCGGGCGTTTGCCGCACGGTGACATCATACTCTCGTTGTGCGATGGAGGTTAGCCCGGCCGGTGTGTGTTCGTAGGCGGCGGCATTGTACACTGCTGTTCATGAATGCTTGGATTTCCTTGCGTCTTCCTAGGTGTCTTCCCAGATGTCTTCCCTGATGTCTTCCCGGATGTCTTCCCGGATGGCTTCCGGGAGGTCTTCCTAGATACCTTCCTTTCTTCCTTGGTATCTTCGACCCCATGAAGACATAGAGCAAGATATCCAGGAAGATAAAAAATCAGAAAAACCAGGCATTCATGAACAGCAGTGTACTCGGGTTCGGATCCCTGTGAGCGTGAGAGACGGACGAGTCGGTCGTGAAGCTGGAAACAAAAAATGTTACTGCAGTATCGTGAAAATGCCACGAATCGTAAGATCGACCGATTCCGAAAATGAAATTAGGAAGTCGACGGGTATTTCCACTGTCTTCGGTATTTGGCTCGGATCGTTTTATACGAGGAAACCTCCGTTGCGAAAAAAAACACAGCGTGCAAGCTCCGGCAGTGTCCTTAGGCGCAAGGACTTCAAAAAACGAATGAAATCATTTTCTTCGATAAATTAGTTTAAGAAGATGTTAGATGCACACATTTTTGTAAGTTGTAAACTTACTTCCGCAAATTGAAATAATAATAATAAAGCGTCATGAAAATTCCATAAACTATAAGTACGACCGATTGTCAAAGTGATAATAGAACGTCGAGAAGTGTTTCCGTTCTTTTTTTGTTATTTGGCTTGTATGGTTTATACGTGGAAGTCTCCGTTGAAAAAAAAATGAAAGCGAGAGCCGATAGTCTTTTTGAAAAAAAAAAATCATTTTTTTCCCTTCGAATGTCCCAATGGTTAGCGAATTCGTCTCTCGATATCTTTTTGGCACGGTGAGGAATTGAGACATCGGCCGGTGTCGCGGTGATGCGAGTTTATGGCTCGAGTCGGATTCGACATTGACCGTTGCCGTGCGCCCTGTTCCTATTGTCGATTCCGCTCACGATGCTCCAACGAGGAATGCGGCGAATCGATCATTGATCGCGCATCATCGGAGCCACCGTTGTTGCTGGCGTCACCGCGCACACACGCGTATCGCATTCTCCACCCGTGCCAACTCCGCGGAGCTTGATTCGCGTTATTTGGTAATTACAAAAAATTATCATTTCGTTTCGGGTCAAATAATTGATGATTAATATTAATATTAACAATACTTAACAAAATCAATAATTAATCATAGCATTAATTAATAACAGCAATAATTAATACCAGCAATCATTAATAATAATTACTTGTTGTTAACTAAAATATCATTATTTTGTTACTTTTTCATTTTTTTCAAGGATCCAAAGAATTTTCAATTTTATTGTTGTGAAGCGTATATCACGTCAGGATAGGCGAACAATCGTGAGTGAGTCCTCGCGAGGAGGAGGAGAGGGACTCACGAAATATAAAAGTAGCCGATTAGTAGGCAACACGAGGGCTGGTCGTGTTCCGTTGCGGAGAAAGTCTCTCCGGACACGCGAGAGAGGGACCGAGGGTTTGGCGACTGTCTTCGAAACGGACAATGGAAAGAGAGATGGAGAAAAGAATATGGAAAAAGGAGAATAAGAGTCTCCACCGTCGTTGCCAGGAACGCATATGTACTCAGGTCCGAACGCCGCGGTGGACGCTCACGGCGTTTACATACGTCGACGGGAACCGATGGAAGAATAATTAATCGGTAAGCGAGACACGTAGGGCCCCGCGCATAAAACCATAAAGAGTGGCGCTGCTTCGAAGGAACCTGTGTGGAGCTCCATCCGGCCTCTCAGAGCCTCCAAAACTCTTCGGCATCGGGACGTCATATATATATATATATATATATATATATAAGATGTTAAAAAAAAGAAAGTCCTTAAATTTTGACAATAGTACATTTTTCGTAATTCCGATTTTTTTTTCTATTTTTTACTCAATGTTTTTGAATTTACTTGGGCAAGGTGTCTTAGCGAAGGAGCGATGTCGATGAAAGTAAATCAGTGTTTCACTCCGGGCGTCACAGTGACGGCTTTTAAGATACGACTACGTACCAAGTACCTAATAATGACTACTGCTGCTGACAGATTTTTATTTAATTTTCATTTGATTTTGACTTGATTCCCCACTCTGTATTTATTCTGACTTTGTGCTGATTTAGCTCTGGATGTGCTCCGCTTTCGCTGTGTATTAATTCTTATTCTCCTCCGTATTCACCCTGATTTTACTCCGTATACAATCTTCTTAAATGCTTTACGTAGACTATATTCAAACTATTCTGCACCCAAACGTTTCTTTGTACCGCTTCGTCGTTAGGGTCATCCAAAGACACAACAAACCATTCATCTATATATCTAATTTGACTATAATCGTGACGACCATCTTGTAATCGTGACGATTGCGAAAGCCTGGACCTACAGTTTTTAAGGTGCGTTCACACCGATCACGGAAACGCAGAAGACCACAGAAAATGTTTTCCATTTCTGGGCGTGCTGCATCTCGGCCAAGCGATGTCGATATAATGACCCGAGGTCCGCATGAATGTCGCGCACCGTCACTAATCGTTCAAAGAGAAACGAGCAGCAGTGCGGCTAAAGACCCAAAGAGAGGATGGCTTCAACGAGTAAGACGAATGAGCGACCGATGGAGACGTATAACGTCACGTGACACTATTCTTTCGCGAGATTGTATATTCCGTGAACAACGCGAAGAGAGTCTCGCAGGAGTGTTCTCGTCGCAATGCTGCCATAGCTGATTTTTTTTTTTACTAGTCGTAAACAACGAGGTTGTCGATCCTTCGAGATCGCGAGCGACTGTGGGAGTTCAGACGCGAGTCTCTTTGGGCGAGGAATATAATAATGGTAAGTGCGGTTGTAGCACCTCGGAGGGACCTCCACGCGGCGAAGGAATTCGAGATATATAAGTAGGCCGTGCAAATGAGCGCGGTACAGTTTGCTACCGAAGCTCGTCGGACTCATGCAAGTGCTAATCGCCGAACAAACACGTACAGTTCGATATACCTGTTTCGTCTGTGAACGACTATTTTCCCTTTCCAGGTCCTGAGAACCCACAGGGCACGTCGGTTTTGTTAGAGCATCGTTACTTCGGTCCGTAAGGTGAACGGCCCGATTGCTGACCACCTAAACTCCGCTTGGTATTGAAGTAACTGGTGTTACGGAAAAGTTTGGAATCTTAATTAACTAGAACGAGCATTATTTTACTATTTTTGACCAGTTTTAAGACAATAAACTCTAAAGCGACTCTAGCTTTGCAATTTTCATTAACGAATCGCGAATCGCTCGGTACGGTGAACGGCCCGATTACTGACCACCTAAACTCCGCTCGGTATTTGAAGTAACTGGGACTACAGAAAAGTTTATAATCTTATTCAACTAGAACGAGTATCATTTTATTATTTTTCTATCAGTTTAAAAATAATAAACTCTAAATCAACTCACTAGTTTTACAATTTCCTTGCCGAAACTAGAACTGCGAATTGGTATTAAAAAATATAGGCGGAACTATCAGGCGCCATTTTCTTTGGTCCCTAGATCAGAGCTATAGTTTGTTACTTCTTGCACACGGACCCGATATAGTCCGGGTTGCCTTCGAGGCGAGAAGCGAGGCGCAGACGCTCGAGTAATTGCAGAATTTCCATTACAATGATTAGTGATCATTGTCTAATCATATTTCCCACCTCGGTGAACTGGTTATATGCTTTTGCGGCTCGGACTCAGAGTCTCCGACACTTCATCACGGCAATTCTTTTTCTGGCTACCGCGTCCGTCGCATCTCTCCGCTAATCCGCTGGTAATTCGATGGCGGAGAATTAACAGCAGTTAAAACTCACGTGGTAACGAGTTTCACCGGCGATGTAGGGTGCCGCGCAATTCTCAAGGGTATTTTTTTTAAGACGTGGTCCGCAAAACAGTTCTAAATTCGGCACAATGCCGAATCGTTTTTCGACTTACAGCAGTTAAGAAAGAAAATTTAGCTTTGCTACAATTATTAAAAAATTACTGACCTAGCGTCGAGACAAAAAGTAGCTTGAAGAAACCGTGCGACACGAAGACGGACTAAAACTTTAAGTTTCGTCGTGTTGGATCTAATTACCTGCAGCGCCCCGATAGATGGAACGTCGAAGTAACCAGTCGGTTCGACAGGCACGTGCTTGATTTTCCAGCCGGACAAACAAAGCGACGACCGTTCGAACATGCACGCGAATATTTCACTGGGCAACAAAAACACAGACCGTACGAGAGAATCGATTCGGCAGCTTGTCCGCTGTACGTAACTTGACCAAAGCCAACGAAAGACTCTCGGACGAAAAGAGTTACACGGGACTCGCGAGTCTCGAATTGCTCGAGAACCCGTCAGGAAATCGTTTCTCGTCTTACCGGACACCCGGTGTGCGTCAATATTGACGCATTTCTTACGAAACGCGCACGGCGAGAACCCGATCCTTCGTCCGCGCGCGTCTTTCGTCGATGTTTTTTTTTCCTTCTTTGTTTTCTTTTTACGTCCAATCAGTTCGGACGCCGAAACGTATTTGTCAGCACTAACTCGATCGGCACCAATCCCCGGTGCACATGCTGCAACGATCTTTACGCAATAGGCCAAACAATTCTCTGCGAAAAGCGGAAATTGATCACGAACTGCACGTCCGGGCTCTTCATCGAAGCTTCGTCGATCGATGCCCCGCGACTTGAAACATTGCGCTTAGCTTCGGCGTCAGAACAATTTCGAAATCTGCGACGTTCTCGGTCCGCTGAAGACATCGAGAAACAATCCTCGTGATTTTGTTTCAACTGCAATTTTTTTTTTCAAATTTTATTAAGCGCTTTTGAGGAATTTTCGTGGTCTAAAAGAATCGTAGGACCAGAAATTGGTAAAAAAAAATTCATACGATTTTTCGTCGATCGCTCAGACCATGCAGTTTTACTTTTGTCCGAAATAATAGTATTTTTTTTTTTTTCGTAAGTGTTCCCGACTTTGAACATTTCTTTCTTTTCTTCCAAGATCTCAACCAATCACCTAAAAAATATATGCAGGATAGTGATCGGTACTTTTTTATGCTATTTTCATTTATTTTATGTTTGTCGAATCGCTTCATCCTTTATTTGCTCAGCTCCGTGATGTCTTACTTATTTAACAACAACATTAGGTAACAATTTTCGATATACCTATATAAATCCCGAATCGTCCAATTCCGCGATTAAAAAAAAAACAGAACAAAACGAAGAAAAATTTAACGCCGGAAACATACGAGAAGAAGCGAATATGAGGATGGGGGAATGACGAACGTTCGAATCACAATCGCGGAAACAAAAAAAAAATCTTTGAGGTTGATTCTTTGCGGCAATTTCATAAACGAGTCGATTCTGCGTTTACGCAGTAAAAGCAGAGATTGCCTCGCGAAAATTATCCTACGGGTATCGCACACAATAGTTTGTATTGTCGGGCTTAGTTCTATACGATATACCAAGAATTACGTAGAAAATTACATAACGCAGGTGGGTAAACCAGGCCGTCAGTGAGCCGCTGCAAATCGTGGAATAATCCGTAAGGACACCCATTAGGCACTTTTTTACACACTTATATTTTTTTCTTTTTTTTTCATCCGGATATGGCTCGAAGCCTCGCGATTCTTATATCGTAATTATATGCGATTACAATGACAAAACGTACCTCTCCCAATATCACACGAGGTTTCTTCGCAAACCTATTTTATTCCCATCGAACCTTCACGCAGTAATTAATAGTTTTTATGACAAATAAAAAACTATACCGAGTCCCATGATAAAAGCTCGAATTAAGGAGCTTAGAGCGGTTAAGTCAATACCGGTCAATACGAGCCACACTTTTTTCACAATGTTACAAATAATTATCCTGTCGGAGCTTTCACCTAGTTTTTTTTATGTCTTTTTTTAATTTGTCTTTTCCATCGCTTTTGATCGGAGTGATTCATGTACCTTTTCCGATCTTCTAAAATTTTTGTTATTAATGCGCCTTAATCAATAGAGATTAGCCGACTTTAAAAAACTGTTATTCCGACCGCACCGCTAAAACCTCCTCAAATCGCGGAAAACTTATAAGTAAATAATTCTATCCCACAGTCATATATACCTGTATTACAAAAAATCAGTTTACCGTCGTCCGAAAGAGCACCGCACCATGGATCGATGTAACACATAAAAACTAGATTACACGAAGAGAACAACAAAAAAATCGACAATGAAGCGCAGAGGGAATAAGTGAAATAACATCGTCGACAGATATCTTTGGTAAATACAGAGCGCAGTTTTATAAACGTGACGTTCGTTCTTGTATGTTCCCCACGGTTCTCTCTCCGAAGCCCAAAAACCCTAAATTCGATATCAAATTTTTTTCGTCTCATTCGCTTCCGTTATCCTAAGATTTATATTCAGATTAAAGTTGAGAAAAAAGAAAACGCCGAGCACGAAAATTCCATCCGTTTCTCGGCATCGAACGTAATTCATAAATTTTAATTATTTTCGAAGAAAGAAAAATCGTTTTCTTATCTTCGTCTATCAGCGGATTATTTTACGTCCAAGCCTTTTAGCCATTAGTTGTGTCAATTTAATTAATGTTTTTTTAATGCTCTCGGAGATTGCAGCATAAACTACACCCTCTAGAATCTAAAATCTTATCAGTTGGTTTTTCTATTTATATAATTGGTGTCATTTCTATCACTTAGACTTGCGGGGGATCGCCGGTTTGCGATATTTACGCGAGCAGTTTTCCCTCGCGCGAAAATTACATCTGATATGCTCTACTTTACAAGTACAGTTTCTGAGGTCACTGAATCCTACGACCGAATACTCTCGTTTGCCGAATAGTCGAGATGGCCAATCTGTGATGGATCTGCTTGCGAATATTATAATATTAACGACCAAATAACGAAAACAAATTAGGCCACCTAAGTATCACAAAGACAACGAAATCCTTCTACGAAACGTTTCGTACGTATTAAAAAAATCGTTTAAATATTGATATTAAACTAATAATTAATTACACGGGACGACACTGGACTAGTAATTGTCCAGTGTCGTCCCTTTTAACGTGCTAACTATAGTCTAATGTTGACTATCCGCTCGAGTCGCGGACATGTGCATATGTACGCGCGGTTAGATCCGACGATCTAAATGTGTAGCCAATAAGCTACTCGGCTTTTAAACTGAAAACTATCTAATCGATGATGCGTCAATCATGCTGATCACAATCAACTTTGTTCAACGAAAATGTTGCGTACGCGGCGCAATTAATTATCACTTTAATATCGCTTGAATAAGAAGTTAATTCAATGTTTTTTTGTTGTTCTGTTTGTTTAATCGGTGATACGTCGATTGAACGTCTCTAATATAAAAATTGTTCGAGTCCCTAGTTAAAATTCCCAGGAGGTGTAAGACGCTGTCCAGGGCGTCACGACCGCCCAGGACGGAAATTGAGCCAAGAAACGTTTGAATCGAAGCGATCTTTGATTTTCGCCGTGCAGGAAGTGACCGGCGAGGGCGAACGTCAGTGTCGAACCTTTGTGACTCATTGGAACCTGAAATTTTTTTTTTTCTACAATTAAAATCGTTCAGTTTGGGCGTAAATGATAAATCGATAACGTTACGAGTGTCAACTCACGATAAGATCCAAGGAAAATGTGTAAGGAACGCAGTCGGCGGCGCAGGCGTAATAAATAAAGTAAACTTCTCGACCGTTCCATGCGGGACCGCGCAATGGCTTTCCATCGAGCACAGTCCACTTTTGCAGACGAACGCCCTTGTAAGGCGACAAGATCATTCCTATGTGATCCGGACCTTCAAAAAATAAATTGCACGATAAGAACTCATCGATCGAATAAAAAATACGTATTTCAAAATATCTTTTCGTTCCGACAGCACATTACCTGTTACATTAAACGTAAAAGAGACGACGTTTCGCAGAGCCGTTTTTGATATGAGATCGAGCTTCGTGGGAATGTTTATCAATGGCGCTGGTCCTGGAATCCAACTAGTTTTCCTGAAATGACGATAAACTTAATCGTAGTCTCTCTCATTTTATGAGCTGCGGTGTAAGGCCCGTATAATTTTTACGACTCTCAGAACGATACGACGTTCAAACCGGAAGTGACGTGTTCGGTAAAACTTTGGAAACCTAACCTTCCGGTTTGTAAATTCTATAGACTATAGCGAAGGCCCGAAATGCGCGAGCCACAACAACCTTCTGGTAGGAACAAATTTTACTAGAGGAACGTTGTAACGGGCATCAGATATGGGAGGCCGCGATCCAACTGTACAATTACAGTCACATTCATTTTATGACCTACGGTGCAACGTCCGTGTAATTTTTAGGACTTTCGATACGAAACAATATGACGTTATACCGGTAATGCGTTACTTCTGGTCGAAAAATAATATTTTTAAACCGGAAGTGACGTGTTTCCGGCAATCTCCTAAAACCGAAATTTTCGGTTTCCCAATTCCATAGTCCATACCGACGATGTGTCCCACAACAACCTGCTAGTACAAACACATTTTACCAGAGGAACGTTGTAACAGGCAACAGAAATGGAAGACCGCGATACAACTGTAGAATTAATGATAGTCACATTCAATTTATGACCTGCGGTGCGAAGTCCGTGTGATTTTTACGTCTTTCGCAACGATACGACGTCATACCGGTACGTCACTTCCGGTTTTGAAAATCTCATTTTTCAAACCGGAAACCTAAATTTTCGGTTCCTAAGTTCCATAGTCCGTAGCGAAGGCGCGAAACGCCCCAGCAACGAAACAACCTGCTAGTGTATGCGTATTTTACCAGAGGAACGTTGTAACGGGCATCAGATATGGGAGGCCGCAATACAACTGCTCCTCGCATTCTTTGATAGTGGGCGTCGCTGCACCGACTTCAGGTACCATAGCTTCGACGCTGTGCGGACTGTTCATGTCCAAATCAACGATCCAGTATCCACTTCCGGAATATCGCATCGTTCCGTCAGCGTTGTAATACTGTCGCTGAGTGTGCTGCAATATTAACATCGATGTTCAGTGAATATTTTTTGTTTTGTTTTTATGACAAACTTCGTTGGAAAATTTCGTCACGTACCGCAATCATGAAACGTTGTGGTGCGGGTGACGTCACATCTCCGCTATACGGAAAGCCCAGCGGAGTCAGAATAAGTATGCCGATCGAGATTAAAAACATTCCGATCATTACGCTGAGGATTCGGCCCGCGTTCTTGATCAAGAGGACTAGCGGAAGCTGAAAAGAGTTTGAAATATCGGTGTGAAAAAATTGAGATTTTTTTCAATGTTTGAAAATTCTTGTGCCTTCGACGCTCACTGTAAAACTCAGTAGCGAACAGAACAACAATGACAGCATATTGGCAATGACGACTTCGGAATTGATGCTGGCACCCGAGCGTCCCATCAGTGGTATAAATAAATAAAGAGCACCGAGCCCTAAGTAAAACGATTGTATGTACGGCAAGCTGAGTATCCCAACTTGAAAGCACAGCCATTTCCAATCTGCAACATTAGATCCATCGAACTCATTAACAAACGTTAGCAAATTTAGAACGACCCTGAAGATATCTACACGACATAAAATGTGATCTTTGGCGAGTCTTCATCGATGCACGGTTTCAGGAAAAAACAAATTCTTCACTCGTAGAATTTTATTCTCTGAGTGAACTTTCTCCGGGCGGAGTTTGTGCGATGTTATAACTCGATGAAATTTAGTGTCGTGCAGGTATCTTCGGGGTCTCAATTTCTATGGGTTGCTTTTTTTCGTTATTTTTTAGATTGAATGAATTACCTCTCCATTTATCAAAGAAATTGTGACGTAAAATATTTCCAACAGCCGGGAAAGTGACCCAGTGAAGTGGAATAAAACCCGAACGGATTTCGAATATAACACACATAAATAGTGCGAACATCCAAATAACGCTGTAAGCGTCGCAGTACAGTTGGTACAGAATCCAAGGTGAGCTCACGTCCTAAAAAATTAATGCAATCAATTATTCCGTTGGGAATTAAGATTTTTTTTAGATTGTCTTTACTGACCTGCCTCTGACGACTTCCCATGTACAGAAAGAGCAGCATGGACATGGCAACGGTCGGGCATATGTAGAGGAAAAACAGCCAAGTCGGTCGAGCGTACCAGCTCATTACTTTGCCCAGTTTCGTCAATACCAGAGCGATAAAGGTGGCGAATATCATCGAGATAAGCCACGAACCGATGACGGCTCCGGTGCATATCAATATGTGTTTTACGTACGTCGATGTTCTAACATCTGCGGACGGTACGAACGATTTATCGATGGAATCGAAAAGGGTCGAAAAAAAATGTTAACCCTTCACAAACGGGATTCCCGTTGCGCGAAAACCTCGATGCCCGAAGTTTTGGCCGGGATTCTCGCTCGGCAAGTACGTACATTGCGCGATATAAAAATCTCTCACAAAATCTCAAAATCTCATAAAAATATTGATCCTATCGAAATTCGGAAAAATACTCTTTGAAACGTATGGTTTTTAACGTCAATATGTAGTGTGCTATTGTTATTCGAAGTTTATGTTTCGAATAGAAGACTGTATATTTTTATAAGTTCGCGGAGCTCCCGACCTGCGTAGCCAAGCTCGACGCGAGGCTCCCGTACGCGAAGGGTTAGTGGCATTTTTCAGCTCACCCCTTCGAGCGCTTTCCATATTCAAATAAATCGAATAAGCTCCGAGGACAAGACTCGCCACGTTCACGATACCGGCGATGTATTGAGGCCATCGTATGACGAAGGCTCCGAGGAAGTCGAAGAACACGAGGCTTCCGTCGCTGTCCTGCACGGAGGTTTCGCCCAAATAGTGACCGACGGTTATGCCGCGCGCCAAGGCGAGAATGTTATCGCCCGTACGTTGCAAAGATCCCATCGGTATTTGATTCGCCGTGTCGAACTTCGTGTGGTAAACGTAGCCGTTGGTCGACCAGGCAAAATCGACACCTGGAGCGAAAAACAATAGAGCTTTAACTCGCCGTAACTATAATTTTTTGCTTTGCCGTTTCGATAAAAAAAAAGTTTACCGGAGACTTTGCCGAAATCGCGAAATATTCGAAAGTCGGTGTCGCCGGGCACGATGCCGCTTTGAAATATCTCCTGGGCCAGCGACGAGGCGTACGGATACGGAACAACGCTCGAGTAAACCTGAAAAATCCCGTATATTAATATGGGAATTCTCATGAGCGGAGAAAGATATCGGTATGAGGTTTGTCTCGGGACGTTACCTCGATAATCCAAGGGTTTTCGGGTCCAGCTTGGAAAAGCAACTCCCGGCCGCCGGCGCCGCAAGCCTCCAGGTTTATGAAGGCGCGGACCTCCTTCGCCCAGGGATGTTGCGTTATGAATCCGTGAGACGCCTGAAACAGCGACGCAACGGAACATTTTATTCGGGTGTACAGCAGGAAAGATGATTTTTCTTCGACGATTTTTTTTACCTGTAACAAATTTTCCTCGGCTCCGTTGAATAAAAATACTATATTGTTCTTGAGATACTTTGGACTGCGGGACATTACTCGCAGTATTTCCAGCATCACGGCGCAACCGGCTCCATCGTCCGAACCACCTGCAAAAATATATATATATATTTTCTACATTTTTTGAAGAGAAGCGATTTGTATACATTCCCAGAGTATATTCATGAAATAAACGACTACTACTATATACATATATTTGTTTTTTAAAGCCGACCACTAAATCGCGGTTGCATTTAATTGTTTAATTTTTCTGAAACCTCGAATAATTAAAAAACAATTCGTTTATCAATCAATCTTGCCCGAGTGTGGATGAAAACATTAATTAAAAATTTGCAAACCAATGTCCACATTGTCCGCAATTCTCGGATCCGTTAAACGATCAATGCTGATCGCTCACCAGGACTCTCCATGAAAGTATCAATAATTAAATAAGTAAATGATAACTTGTAATTAAAAAACGGTTCTTTTTCTCAGTCAATCTTACCCGAGTGTGAATAAAGAAATAAAAAGAAAAAATTGCAAAAGATATCCGAATTCTCCCCAATTCTCGTATTCCCAATACGATCGATGCTGATCGCTCACCAGGGCTCTCCATGAAAGTGTCGAAGTGGCAATTCAGCAGGAGGCTGTTTTTGGATGGCCTGTGTGGTCCGAGCTTGACGACTACGTTTTGAACGTTTCTGTAAACATTGGTCATGCCGTCCAAAAAAGTAAGAGGAAAAGCACCGCTGTGCTTGGTAACGTCGACCAGAATCTTGTGATTCTCGCTGGCCTCCTTGACTATCCTGTCGATGACGTTCATGAGAAATTTAACTGCCAAGACCTCGTTCTCGTAGCTGCCGGCTACTCTCGGCCCTATCGACGTCAGATTGACGACATGGTCTTTCGCTCTCTCGGCGATGAAACTCCCCGGATAAATTCCCTCCGTCTCTATCAGACGAGGCTCTGGAAGATTCTTCTCCAGAACTATTACGATCAGCGACACGGAGAGAAAAAATGTGAGGACGAAGAGCAGATGCTGAGTGCCGTTCGACAAAGTGTGCTTCTTCTTCGCCGAGCCCTGGTACTGATAAAAAGTGTCCTCCGACAGCCTCCTGGACAAGTGCTGACGGAATCTAATCCCGTCTTTCTGAAATATCGGAGAGAAAAACATGAAAATACACAAATAAAAAAAAAAAAATCTGCATGTCATTGTGATTGTGTAAGGTATTTTATTTTTTTTCTAAACGCTATTTTATTTCAATTTTTTTTTCTTACTTGCAAATAAATAATTAAAAGATATTTTTGGGCTCGGTTTCTTTCATTGGTCCTTTTTTTGGTGCGACTTGGAGAGTTGTTTAATTAAGTTTCTGCTGGTTTGACTTCTTCGATATATGGGCGAATTCTTAAATATTCTATGATCATTTTTTCGTTTACGATTTTTTATTGCTTAAAAGGGTGCCAGTTCTTTTTCCGAATTTCGCACGTAATCGACGTACAGTGCCATTTTTTTGGGCAATTTTTCGCAACGTTGTTTTATTTCAATTTTTTTTTTTGTCTGACTTGCAAATAATTAAACATATTTTTGGGCTCGTTTTTTTTTTCAACGCACTTTTTTCCGGTAGGACTTGGCTGTTTAATTCAGTTCACGCTCGTCCGACTTGTTCGACGCACCGACGAATTGTTTTCATTTAAATAAATATCTAACGATAAATTTTTTTTAATTTTTTTTCACAATTTCCAGGTTATGTTTGCGATAATACATGCTTTGGGTTGTTCTGAGATAAGCGAGAATGAAACCTTACCATCATGACTGACGTTCGGTCGGCCTCTGAGGCGGATTGAGCGTGCGAGAATTGTTTTCGGAATCCTGAAGGAATCGTTAAAACGTCAATCAACAGATAAAAGTACGAGATTGCACTGCATTTTGCCGCATCGAAACGCAACCGCGCATAGCAGCGCCGGCACAAGGTGCGCGGCTCACTCGGATCGGTCAATTTTTTTTTTCTTCGTGTTTCCGATAAGGAGTCCAATGTTTCGATTCGATTAATCCCCTCTCCAGCCTGCGCCTCGCTCGCGCTTTCAATATTTACAGCGTTTTTGCGCGCTCGGGTGTCGGAGGATTTATGAGGAAAGAACTCTTTTTTTTAAATTTTTGTCTTTTACGACTCTTATTTTCGTGGTAACTCGATATGTGGTATATTGTCGAAAACACATCATTTATTACAAATTAGTAGCAGTTTATCAACCCTGCGTGTTCGCTTATCTGTACAATGGTAATCAGTATTGTTGGCTCTCGGTTATTTCTGAATAAACCCGTATAAAAAAAAGTTACCAGTCATTTGTCAACTCTTATAAAACTATAGCATTTGGCGATGACGTTTATAATCACGGATTAGTACTACGGTAATTAAAAAACGAAAATGTAAAAATATTTCTTTTTCTTTTTTTTCGTTTCGATATTCTATCGTGCCATAGTATTATTCCGTAAAAATATGTTTATATATATATGTATGTAAATATATATCCTTTATAAAAGTGAGCGTGCCGACGGCGCTTAAGGTCCCCAACGGTGAAAAACGTGCTATGCACGGTTTTTCCTTTCGATATATTTGTCGGTGTTTTCGATCGGTAGGATTCTTGGAGAACTTCGCGGAAACGTGAGAGACGATTTTTAATGCCCCCGAGTTCCGAGAGATACAAAAAAAAAAAAAACTGGTCGATCGAACATTCCGTTCAAATATTTCGTCGATGTATGAAAATAGATATTTTGTGTATTAAAATACTTGAAACGAAAGGCTCGGAGTACGTCTACGTGGAGCATAGGAGATCCAAACTTTTCGAACAGTAAGTTCGAAACCGGTTGAGATAGACTTTGCTCACGGCTTTAGTGAGATTGTGCTGCAGATCGATAGGATCCTGGATGCACATGGCCGAATCTATACGAAAGGGTTCCGGTTTCTTCTCGGTATTCCGCATGTAGTTGACGTACCGTGCCATTTCTTTGGGCAATTTTTCGGGCTCGACGAAGTCCCGTTTCTCCAACTCCTTGCCGAGCAACGGACTAGCGACGTTGTACCGGAAGTCGAAATTCGCATAGAATTTGAAGAATTTCGTGAGAAATTCCTTGGTACTATAGTTGGACTCGAGTGTGTTGTAAGTGAAGTCCTGTGAAAAGCTCACCTCCCAGCCTGGAACAATCAAAATTAGGACCGTTAAATTCATCCGAGTAAAGTTCTTCGTTACCCTCCGTAGGTCGACATTGATTTCCATCAATATTTCCTTAAGGGGAAGTGAAATATCGCGTTCGGTAATGAAAACTGTAATAAACTTTTCTCGCGGATTGTGGCATTCACGATCAAAAGAAAAGTCTCATCGAATTTTAGCGATCCCTCGAGGAAACGTTTTTGGAATAACGACGTTAAGCGACGCGTAAAATATAACGAAGACTTACCGGCAATAATATGCGACTTCTTGCTCATCGAGATAATCATGGCGATGCTGGGAAGTATCGATTCCTTTTGCAAGTAGAAGATAACGTACCAATAGAGCGCGTAGGTCGAGATACCTTTGGATCCGTCTAGATCGCAATAAGCGGTCCACTGCTTCAGAAACAGTATCAACTTTCGGCACATCGGAAAAACGTTGTTCAAGGTTCTGGAAATACGAATCAACATTGGTAAATTGCCGTCACAGATGCGACGTTAAATTCAAATGATCGTACGACAGTTGCGTACTTGATCAATTTCGTGTTTTCAACAGAGAGCCCGTTCTGAAATGATATATCGCAGTTCAGCCCGGTCGCTCTGTGATGCGCTCTGATAATGGGCGATCGGCAGTTCGTCAGCTTCTCCTCGACGTCCCACGTCTGCGCGTCTTCGATCAAACATCCGTGAACACCGGTCATGAAGTACGCCGTCTGAGACTCCGACATGGCCTTTCCGTCGTACGTTTTACCTGCGTGTGGGCAATATACGTCAATTAAATTCCTCGAAAAAAATTTTAATCAGACGAAAAATCGAATGCTCAAAATCAAATATGCAAAATCAAATGTGAAGAATCAAATATGAAAAATCAAATACGAAGAATCAAATACGAAGAATCAAATATGAAAAATCAAATACGCAGAATCAAATACGAAGGATCAAATATGAAAAATCAAATACGCAGAATTAAATATGAAAAACCAAATACAAAAAATCGGTAGAGCCGTTCACTTGTTAAAGTGGAAAAATCGAATACGAAAAATCAAAGTGACTTTAAACCCACCGCGATCGAGATAGACGTCGATGTCGCTGTCCGGCGACCCGAGGCCGGAGGCTCTCGATCCGTAGGTATAAGCTTTGGTGCGTGGAAATTTCGTTTTCACAGCGGACTCCATATCCCTAATAAGTGTCTCTTCCTTAGCGCGCTCCGACTCGTGATTCTCATCGAGCCACTGGATCTTGTTCTCGACGAACTCCTCCGGCTTGGCCAGGAGGCTCCTCGCGAATTTCGGCAATTCGGGGGAAAGGTAGTACCCGTCCCGTGCCATCCACTTGTGCGACTCTACATCGCTGTGATAGGCGTACGAGCATCTGTAGCCGTACCACAGTACACCGCATGCCGCGCAGAAATCGTATATCATTTTTTTCCCACCGTTCTCCGGCTTTCTTAGGACGGACGTGTGCTTCCGGCTCGCCAGGTGCTTCACGAAATAAGCCTCCGACGCAGTCTTCAATCGGCACACGACGCACCAGTATTTCTGTACTTTGTACCAATCGCATTGAATGAGCTGTTTGATGTCCTCAAAATTTCTCATCGCCCTCTCGCGCATCTCCGTCAATCTTCTCACGTGAGTCTCGTCGTAAAAATGTTGCTCGATCGAGGGCTCGTCATTGGCCGTCTCCCGATCGCAGATGAAGCAACGCACAGCGTCGTCAGACATCTCCTGCATGTACTCGTGAGCGAGATCCATGTCGCTGATCTGATTGGGAACGCCCCTGAAGAGATTCCAATCGTTCTCCATCATCTCGAGGTACTCGCAGTGATCGACGCTCGACAGGTGTTCGAGGTAATTCTTCACGGTGTTCTGGACGGTTTTCTGGCAGATGAGACAGTAAATGTTGTTCGAATCGACCGTCAAGCACAGTCGGATTCCGGTCTCGACGTCCTCCAGTTTGTCCCTCAGCTCGTATATGTAATCTTCGTCGAAATCCAGCAAGTCGATTACGTGCTTTAAGTTCACCTTTTTAGGCGAATATTTCGCGGCTTCATCGTCGTCCTCGGTCGCCGTTTTCTGTCGAGCGAATTCTCCCTCGATATCTTGGCCAGCGTCGCCGGAATTCGTCGCCTCGTCGCCATTGCTGTAGTGAACCTCCCCGTTCACAGCGGAGCCGAGTTCCGGGCTTTCCGGACGGTTCGGCAGGTTTCGATCGTTCTCCGAGTCGTTTTCCATCGCGCCGTTCGTGCAACAATTTCTCGCCCGAGCGAATTCCTCGGTGAAGTGGCTCGCCATGTGAACGTGCAGTTGCGTAGTATCGAAGAAGCTGCTAGCGCAAAGATTGCATTTGATCTTCTTCATCTTCTTCGCCAGATTCAGCGGTTTTCGAGTCCGTTCGACGAATCGCGGCCTCGGTACGTTCTTCGCTTCGCTCATCTCCGAGAACTCGAGAAACCGAGACAGTTCGGAGGCCATCGAGGAGCGCAGAGAATTCAACTCCGGCTGACCGGAAGTCGCGCTCCAGTAGCCTCGGTCGGGTCTTCCCGAAGCCTCGACGTCCCTCAGCAAATTCGGGTAGGTGGCTCCGGCCTGCGGTTGCGCATCGATCGTGGCGAGCATGCTTCGGTAACTCGTCGGTTCCGAGGAGTGCCTCGCAGTTTCGACGTGGCTCGGAAACTTCCAGAAACGACTCGCCTCGTCCATTCCGGGAACGTCGTTGTTTGCGAGGGTATTTCGGTTCGACTGCTGCGTCGGAAGCTCGAAACTGTTTGGGTTCAAGCTGCGATAGAAGCTCTGACCGTGGAAGACGTCGTTCGCCAGAGCGTCCTTGGCCGGCTCGTCGAGGTCGTTCGACGAGCACGAGGGAATCTGAACGGCGATGTAGTCGCTCAGCAGAATGCCGCACGATTGCTGCCTCGCCGGATCGTCCGAATACGACTGCGACTCGAATTTGTCACGCGCCCTCTTCGGCGCTCGCGGTTCCTCCGTGCGCGCCACCTTTATCATTGAACTCATGTGCCGCTTGTCCTTCACGTGAAGATAAACGTTCTCGAGATCGGCGAGCTCGAGGTCGCAGCATCGGCAGTGATAAGCGCTCGCCGAGGCGACGATGTTGTCGCAGCCGTAGCGGATCAAAGCGCGCTTGTGACGCTCGCCCGCTATGTGCTCTTTCAGGTTCTTCGATCCCAACGGGTGGGGCGTCTCGTCGCATATCTGGCAAAACGACTTCTTCGCGTTGCGCCTCACGACGTACATGCAGTCGTTCTGCGAAACGGAATTCTCTGCTTGCCGTGGAATTTCCATGCCGTTGGCGATTTTTTCTGGTGCCTTGCGCAGCTTTTCGTGAACTTTCTCCTCGTCCGAAACGAATCTCGCAGAGTCCTTGGATTTCTCGCCCTCTTGTGTTTCCATTCCATTAGCGATTTTTTTCGGAGCTTTGCGGAGCTTTCGGCTAACTTTCTCCTCGCCCGGAACTGGAGTCGCCGGGTCGGTCGATTTAGTGTGTGAATCGTCGATCACGTGACGGTAGACGTTGTCGAAATTCGTGACCGTGAGGTCGCACGATTTGCAGTAATAATAGGGAGTGCCCTCGACGGCGAGGATGTCTTCGCAGCGGTATTTCTCGCGGGACGTCGCGTGTCGCACTCCCTTAACGTGATCCTTAACGGCCAGATAGCCGGGAATTGGGCAGCGGCAGATCAAGCAGTAGGGATCCGTGTCGTCCTTCGGGGGCTTCGCAATTTTGCCTCTTTTCGACCTAGCGGGTTTCGCCCGCGCCTCCTCGCAGAGCGGATGCCCGGCGCGCACGACGTAGTCGACTATGAAATCTTGGCAATTGTCGGAAACCTTTTCCAACCGATTCGACGGTTTCGCTGCTTCGGGCATTTTTTTTTCCTCTTTCTTGCGATTACTCGTTTCCTCGGCCGCGTTGGGATCCAAAAAAAAATTGCAAATCATGCGACGATTAGCGAGATCGGCGACGCTCTCGACCGGAGGAATTTTCGCCCAGGCTCGAGATTCGACCGGCTTTGACGAGGCTGCGTTCTTCGATTTCCTGGAATTTTCGTTCTCCATGCGCTTCAACAATTCGTCGACGCATTTCGATTTATTTCGAGCGTGGTTCGGTGCTTTCATGTGCTCGGCGGTCGCGTGATATCCCGACTCGATCTTGTTGCAAAATCGGCACTCGACGGTTCCGTCCACTCCCGGCACGAAGCCTGCGGAGATCAATTCTTCGTAGAACTTCTTCGATCCTATCGTCGGCACGCTCTGACGAATTTGCTGCGCGACGTTTTGGTGCTTCGAGTCGCCTATGTGGATGTAAGCGGTGGACCATTCTTGAAATATTTCGTCGCAGAGACAGCAGTGATAGCTCGTACGAAACTGCAGCGTATGATTTTCGTAGAATATCTTGTACTTGTCGTCCGGCTCGTACCACGGCACGATCATGTGCAACTTTCCGTGCGTCCTTATCATGTCCCATTCTATCTCCGCTTTACATATTTTGCAACAAGCGTTTTCCTCGAGATTCTCGAACGTCGCGTTGAATCTCTCGAGAGTCGCGACATGTGCGCCGTTCTCAATGTGACTCGTCCAGTCTGTGCAATCGTAATTGAAATTACAAATCGAGCAGAAGAGTTTGTTAGTCTCCTCGGAAGCGACTATCCCGTTGGCTTTGAGAACGGCCTGGCTCGGCGTTGCCATTTTTTAGTCAGTTTCGCAAGAGCCGTGCTACGGTCAGAGAAAATATGAACAGCCCTTTCCCTTTGATTTTCTAAAGCAAATATCTCTACGTGGAGTTTTCACGAATTCGGCGCTGCCTCCGATAGCGACGAGCATCTGGAACACAAAGTTAATGCGATTGAATAATCAAAACACTACATAAACAAACAAAGGTAGAAGCATTGATGTTGATCGCGGTTCGACAAAGCGCACGGCGAAGCGTGCGACAACCCGCTGGACGATCCGCGACATTCATCGTTGACGATTATATAAAAAAAACAATACTAACATACATCGAAACGGTTCCTCGGGCAAAAATACCGGACGAATTTCCGTTGTCGGCTCGATCAGCTGATTGGATATAAAAACAGGGTCACGTGGTTCGTTCGTACAGACAGATGATGAAGAATCTTACTCTGCAGAGTTAGCGCGGATCGATCTAAAACACAGGGTTAATGTGATCGAACAATAACACGCGAAATAAACAAAGAAAGGTTGCGTCATTGATGTTTATCGTGGCTCGACAAAACGTGCGGCCGGATGGGGCGTGAGACTTGTCGTTCGTGATTGCATCCTTTGTTTATAAAATACTCACGTACATCGAAACGATTCCTCGGGCGGAAATACCGAGGGAATTCCCGTTGTCGGGGCGATCAGCTGATTGGATATGAACCAAGGTCACGTTGCACTTTCGTACTGACGGATGACGAAATATTTAACTCTGCGGTGTTTACGTGGATTGTTGTTTTCGATGTATTCTTGTTTTGTTTTGTTTTTTTTTTTCTATAGTGTGGACCGGCGAACGGTTGGGTGAAGGAATTTTGGCGAATGTATCGAACCGGGATAGGGTGTGATCTGTATTGCGGCGCGATCCGTTGCGATGCAGTAGTTGCTCGCTCCGCCACTGGCGGCGTGGAGAACGTTCATTCGAACGACCTTCGGTGATTATCATCGGGACGAAGCAAAACCCGATTGTTTTTTTTTTTTTTTTGCGATTCGATTGATAGGCTGCGATGAGGGTAGGACACGAATGTAATGCACGTAATGTTTGAGAGAATCAAACACTAGTTCGTTGATGAAATCGTCTTAAAGACACAAATTCGAAAGGCTTCTAGCCTCGAGCTTATCTTTATAGTTGATATTCGAGCGGTCGGCTCTCGGAAGCTTATCTTTATAAACAGCTGCCAGCTCGTGCAGCTAATAAAGGATTGCATTCATAAGCGTATATATAGCGCATTCCCTACCGTTTCGACCTGGATCGGAACCTTCACATCTTAAAAAATAAAAAATAAAAGATCGCGGGATTAAGCCCGCAATTTTTTATTTCTGACCCTTATTCTGAAAAGTCTCGTATATAAAAAGAAATATTTTTGCCGGAGTAGGAGGGTCACCTTCAATTTTGTTTGTAATCTTATCGACAAAAACAATGAAAACAATTACAGGAAAAAATGTGTCAATTATGGGTTACCGCTTAACGATTTTTATATGCAACACTGCATTTTCAGGAACTTCTTCAGATATTTTCCGAAGTTTTTTTTTAAGAAGGGTATAGTCGAATTTACTCGTGGAAACTTGCGCTGGAGTGAGAATACGAGATAATGCTGAGAGGAATGTGAAATCAATACAACTGTTTATTGTGAGGAGCATAGACGGAATAGACGCGATAGATAATAAGTTTTTTTTACCTTGTAAAAAAAGGCGGAAGTGAGATGCGAGTAACGCGATTAATGTTGCCCTAAGCGTTTCAGTCAGGACAACGCGAAACCCGGCGTTAACCGAATCTTCGTGATTAATCGAAGCTAAGTAATTCGTTTATTTATAGAACTCGTGCTCGGACTCATCCTTCTTTATATTGTTCTTGTAACCCTTCTCGAAGTCCTTGGCGAGTACGATGTAACGATTTTCGCGAACGGCGTGCATTCCCGCCTCCTGGCAAATGGCGTTTATGTCGGCGCCGGATATTCTATCGGGTCGAGCGACGTAATCCTCCAGGTCGACTTCCTCGCTGAGGTTCATCTTGGCCGTTATCGTGGTGAAGATGAGACGTTTCTGGCGACGATCGGGAAGCGGGAACTCGATCTTTCTGTCCAATCTTCCGGGACGCAGCAGTGCCGGATCCAACGTATCGGCTCTGGGGAAATCGTCAAAAATTTTCCTCACAGATCTCCGCGCATTTCACTCGACGGAACGCCGATGTCGATTAATAATTTATTACCTGTTCGTGGCCATGATAACTTTGACGTTGGTGGTCTGATCGAAACCGTCCATCTGATTTAGAAGCTCGAGAAGAATACGCTGCACCTCGCGATCGGCACCGGTCTGGGCGTCGAAACGCTTCGTCGCTATGGCGTCGATCTCGTCGACGAAGATAATCGCCGGTGAATTCTCCTTCGCGAGACGGAAGACGTCTCTCACCATCCTCGGTCCCTCGCCGAGATACTTCTGCACGAACTCCGAACCGACCACGCGAATGAAAGCAGCTAAGGAAACAACATAATTGATCATTCTTATATATATTTTGGAAAATCGTGGATTTGTTTGTTGGTTCGTAAATTTGTCCCCCCGCCCCTTCCGTGAAGCTGACACTCCCCGCGCCGGTTTCCATAGCATATACAATGGATTTCGAAATTCCAAAATTCCATTCCATGTGGAATGGATTTTCACATGCTATTAACCATGCAAACCATGCGAGCTCGCGAGTCAACATAACCGCGAGTAATATTATATTCTGATAAGTGATATGACCAATTCCGACAAAAATTTCACGACTGTATTAATACGTAAAAATTGACATTATTTTTATGCAAATGATCGTCCAGTTATCATTGTTATTGTCATTAATATCACTATTATTATTTATTACAAAATAAAACGATAAATCGAACAAAAGCAAGGACATCTGTATTTACCAGTGGTGTGCCTGGCGACGGCTTTGGCGAGCATAGTTTTGCCGCATCCGGGCGGACCGTACAGAAGCACGCCGCGCGGCGGATCTATACCGATCTGCTTGTAGAGCTCGAAGTGCGTAAGCGGCAATTCAACGGCTTCGCGAATCTCCTGCTTCTGCATATCCATACCTCCGATATCGCTGTACGCGATGTCGGGCTTCTCGTCTGTTCAGTGTATCGAGAAGAGTAAAAATTAGATCGAAAATTTTAGATTGATAATAGTCGTCTGAGCAAGGCATACCAGCTTGAAGCATGGAGATACTGGAGTCAGCTTCGGGTGGCAGAACATCCACCAGGGCATTGCTGTGCTTGTGTAACGCGACGCTCGCCGACGGTTTCAACAATTCTCTGTCGATCGTCGATAATATACGGACGTAGTAATTGGAGCCAGTGGTAGATCCCACTATTCCGGTGTTCTGATCGACGGCCTCCAAAAATTGGCCTATGACCAGAGGCACGCTCTGGATGCGTTTCACTTCCTCCTGAGCGTGCAGATATTCCTTCTTCAAGTTGCGCTGTTCGTCCTTTATGTACTCCTCCTGCACCTCCAGGAACTCCAGCATGCGTTGTAGTTTCTGTTAGCAGAAAAAAAAATTATGTTTTAAAAATTCATAGCAATATTGGAAATAAAAAGTATCTGTTGAGTTAGTAATCTTTCTGGTAACGGTAACTTGCTGATTATAAGAGAATAGAGTAATAAGAGAATTTAAACTCCTTTTGTTTCGCACAACATAATAAGTCGCATACATTTTTTAAATGTACTGTATCGTTATTATCTGTAAAAAGGGCAATTCGTCATTAAATTTTGAATCAATCCATATACATAAAGAATTTATAGGAAATTACAAGAATTAGTAACAAAAAATTTATCCAGTTATCGAGATGAAGAATTTATGTTGCACTTCCTTTCTGTACAGTTTAATAATAGTAATAATAATAATATAGATAACTAATACAGATAAGAACTATGTGCCAATTTCAATAAATGTACTACATAAACATCGTTCTACCTGTTTCCTATCATAGCGTTCGATTACTCTGCGTTATATGCTGTATTCGAAGGACACAGTTCAACAAACTTTCGATTAAATTTTGATATTAGCCGTGAACGAAAATTGTGTACTTTGTGAATGAATTTTCTCTTTTGCATATCGTTCGGGTCGTACGCGGCGATTCATGATTTAATTACCTTGTATTTGGTGTACAAATCCTCGACGTCCAATTCGTCACCGCCGCCGGTATAGTGGCCCATTATCGGCTTGGTGTCGACTTCCGCGACGTCCTGGACGGACATAGAAAAACACTCGGTTGAAAAATGTTCGTGCAAGGGAGAAGCTTCATCGATCTGACGAACAACGAACGGTTTGTGTATCCGGCTCTTTCGCTTTGCGAGTTTGACAAACTAACCCGCAAAAGGAAAGAGGTTCGATCTTTTTTTTTCGCTCGAACTTCGATGACCGGAAGTAATAAGAACGGGACGCAATGAAACTCACCTTGTCGAGAATCATAACCGCAGTCTCTTCCATCTTACGACCAGGCATTAATGAAAAACAATCTTGCCCCGAAACCTATATTAGTCGAATGACTCGGAGTTTCTCGTTCGGTGATATACCGGAGTGACAGTACAGACACGAGAAATCCTCGACTGCGACGCTGCGACGAAGAGAGGCGAACTACCGATGTGAATCGCGAGAGCGCTGCGCGTAGCAAAAAAGACGCTCTTCGTGTTCGACCGATAAAAGGTAAGCTGTCGAGCGTTGTCGTTACCAGTCGGTAATTTAGATCGAGGGTTCTTCGAAGGGTTCGACAGAAATGGTCGAACTTATAATTTTTCAAGGCTTCACATATCGTTAATGCTTTGTTTGTTACATTTTTACAACATGTACGACGTGACATATGAGTGCAAGCGAGGTAGTCGTATTATTCGAATGAACGCCATGTAAAAATTGTTGATACTTGGGGGGTAAAAGGAAAGTTGGTGCTTTCTTTATTAAATATTAAGACTCGTACCTAGTTTCATACGGCAAGAAACTTATATCTGAGAGTCATGTTAGAAACGCGAACAATTGAGTACCAACACTCGCGTAGTCCGGGCAATAAGGGTCGAGTCTGATCCCGGTCGAACGTACGGTTGATCGATCGGCAAACGATCGGCAATCGATGCGCGGGACTTAGAGACTTTGAGAGTAAAAAAACCGGAGCGATTATAAGAATACATAACGAGTATTTTGTAAAACACGCCTGGCGAGTTCAAATTTTCTCGGACATCAGGCTCTCCCAACGCATCACTATAGCAGTATTTATTTTAATTTCCTTAATAAACGTTTTTCACCGCACCCCCTCGTTCGTGTTGTGTCCGCATTAATTCGTCGTCCTTTAAATCCCTAGCCCGCTCTCTGGAAAGGCAATCCTTAACACGTGCAACAAACGAACGACAGCTGTGTTACACTCTACACACGATTATATATATATATATATATTTCGAACACAAGTACAAAATAGAACGACTCAGCGACGATTGGATGGAAGATCTGACCCTTATTTTGGAACTGGCCAGCACAAGCGCACAGTGCGAAAAGAGCGAAACCGCAAATTAACGTGCGAACGATGAGGGAGCGATGCCGGCTATCGTTACGATTTACCGTCTGATTATTTCGAACTATCGAAAATAATGATACGACGAAACAGGTAGTTCACTGTTCGTCGAACATTTTTTTTTTTCTTTTTGTTTACAAATATAAACGATGTAGAGCGGCAGGCGCTGGAGGGTTGACATTTAATTGGCGTAGATTGACTCGTTAGTACTGTGGAATTTAGCAATTAATCGTCCACCCTTTAACCACTTTAATGTATTGACCCTGCGAAAGGTAACGCAGCTTCTTTTTTGTGCCTACGGCCCGTAGTAGAGCTTAGAGAGTAACTGGAAAGGGTGTGAAAATTAACCTTTGCAATAAATATTTCAGGACGAGACACAAGCTGACCTTCGTTTGTCTGATCATCGGAGTCATGATGTTCTACAATGAATTTCTCGTCTACGAAATTCAGAGCTTCAAGTGGTCGGCGCGCAACTGTCCCGACTGCGTCAGGATACTCCTCGTCGCGGATCCTCAGATTTTGGGGGAGCAGAACGAGAACTATCCGGGTGCTTGGTTCGCCAGATGGGACAGCGACCGGTGAGAATCGCATGCGTCGTGCGCAACGAATTGTGCATTGGATTTAACACCATAAGCAATCTCTTTGGTATCCCCAGACAAGTTTTTCTCTCTTTGCACTCCGAACTCCGATTCTCATTCTCATGCCAATTTTGAGTCGTTCACTTCTTATTCGTAATTGTGTAAGAAGTGTGCACTGAAATCACTTTTTTTTTACACATTTTGGTTCCATCGGACATCCATATCATGGTACATTGTTGTGACAAATTAACCAATGCAGCTGAAATTAGTCACATAGTATTCTTGAACTGTTGACTCGATGCAAAGCCTGACACCAATTAGACACATAAAAATATATGATGTAGACTCAACAGCAAAAAAAAAAAAACTAAATTACCTTTTTTCAAGTTTTTAGTCCATCGGACATCTGTATCATGCGCCAACTTCCATCCATATGAACAAATTTGACCATACATAGTTTGGTGCAATTTTTGTTGCATTTCTGTTTCCATTGTGCCCTCCAGACTCCGATTCTCGGTCCATTTTTAGTTGCTCTTTCATATTTTTCTGTTTCCTGATTGTACATCTTGTAAAAAGGGTTCGTTCCAGGAACTTAATAAATAAATACATGCCACGTCCTTCTTAGGCGATTTATTTCCGAAATTCCGGATAACGATTGTGCTCTTCCAGGTTCTTGGAGAAAACATTTTCGAGAGCCCTCAGCCACTCGAAGCCTCACGTCATAGCATTTCTCGGCGATCTCATGGACGAGGGCCACATCGCCGCGACCGAAGACTTTGTAAAGTATAAGAACAGATTTGATAGCATATTCTACACAGAGGATCACATTATGGTAGGTATTGGAAAAAAAAAAAAAAAAAGAAATAGGGAATCGAAAAACTTAAAACAAATGGTTTAAATTATTTTCAGAAAATTTATTTGCCGGGCGATAACGATATCGGAGGTGAGGAGGACATAGTTTCAGCCAGGATACACAATAGATTCAAGTTCGCTTACTCCCAGCCGGACACTTTGATTCACAAGAGCATCACCTTCTTCAAGGTGATTTTGCGGGATTTTTTTGAACCATCGAACACAAAAGTGTTGTTCGATTTATCGAATCATCGAGAAAAAAACACATTTATTCTCAGGTGAACAGACTGACCCGAACGATGCCAAACGCGCCGAAAGACGCTTTTCTGAACGATTACACCGAGAGAAACACGACTAACGTTGTACTGAGCCACATGCCGCTTCTCTTCTCGCCCGGACCATTCGTCCGAAACGTGAGCTTATCAGTAGTTTAAAATGCTCCGCGAATAGTCGTCGTACGTTACTTACATCGTGCGATGTACCGTTCGAACATTTTTATCGTCCGATAACGCTATCATCGTCGTCGCCGCTCCAGGTAATGAAGGAGCTGAGTCCGCAAGTTATCTTTACCGCTCACGATCACAAGGCAATGCATCTGAGTCTGGATACAGCGACGGATCAGCTCAGCGATACGTGGATTCTCCCACCTCGCGAGACTCCGCTTTATCAGTTGCGGCTCGACATGGGGGACGTGCACGAATTGCAGATACCGACGTGCTCTTACAGAATGGGAACACCGAACATGGGCTACGGACTGGCCTACATCGGTAAGCCGATCGTTGATTAAGGTGAACGGCCCAATTACTGACCACCTAAGGTCACCTACGGCTCCGAAAGGCATTGAAAATGAAAGAAGGTTTTAACAATAGTGGAGGTATTGAAATAAACTTTCGAAAGAGCAGTCGAAATTTGAAACTGTCCGTTTCCTCCGCTTATTCGACTATTTTTAAATTTTTATTATCAACAGTTTTAAACTTTTGGCTTCGCCAACTTTTGGGCCATGTAGGAGACACTTCAAGAAGCAGCCCAGCATTTCTTCAGATTTTTTGAAAACCTAGAAAACTTTGAAAACCCGACCCTAAAAGACCCAGTCTACATAGAATACACACACTGGATTAAATTAACTAAACAAGTACTATTTTCTTATTTTTGACAATTTTTTAATAACAAACTCGAGACATGCGCGCTGTTGTAAGTGACCCGATTAGTGTCCTAGAACTTTGTCGTATAGTCTATATATATCACTGACCTATGCCACCATGCCCGATGAGTGACCAAACATAACTCAGCGGGCTCATCGCGTTGACTGAAATACCCGGCCAGTAATAGGACCATACGCCGTTTTTATAGACTTCATCTGACCCTCGTATTTCCTGGCGATTCTTTTTTGTATCCTTAATTACACAATACAACACAGATTGACAATTTCATTCACTTCTGATAAAGAAAACGAACCGATTTTGCAGACGTGACCACTTAACGAAATTGACAAGAGAGTGGCCTGCGCGAGCTTCTTTCTGGCGGATTCACAGTTAAAACTCTGAATGTCGACGATTTTATAACATTTTGTCCCGATGCTTACAGAATCGCACGATATGAACGATGTACAAAACAAACTGTGTTTATGTCAGACATAAATAGAATTTTCTATCGCAGATAATACAATTAACGGTCAATAATTGGGTCGTTCACTTTAATAATAAAAATTGGCAATGTCGTTTTTACAAATAATTTTCTTTTTTCAGATACCCGTGACAAAGCCGTAGAATTCACCATCCTCTGGCTTCCGGAGAGATTTCCGAAGCTGATCGCTTATCTCTGTGTTGGTCTCGTTATCGTTGTCCTCAGCGCATGTACTTTTATCTGTAGCTGTTGTATGTCGACACATGCGACCTACAGTCCACTGCCGATCGTATGAAATTTTTCCCGAATCTTCCTCACCCAATCTCAATCTCTCAAACTCAATTTCAATCTCTCTCTTCCAATAGGTAAACAATATAGATCGTACGCGAATCGAATACCAGCGAGTACTTAAGCCTCAACGTTACTTAAGCCGGACGACGCGACGATCTCGACGCGGAGATAAAAAAAAGATCGCGATCGAAGTCTAATTCAGAAATGACCGAAAGTTTTACGTACAAAAAATAAGTTTACAGTAAGTTGCAGGATTAACTTAACACCGCTATACGGTGAATTGTTAACATTGCGTCCGATAAATCGCTGAAGATATTTTTAGCAATAAATTAATTCCCTATAAATTCGAGTACTTTTTTTAGCAATAAATGAATTCCCTACAAATCCAAGAGTGTTTGATTCACTCGTCCTCGACTCTTTTGTTTGAATGTCGCGGTTTTCTCGTTCACAGCGTAAATCGTGCGCCTGCGGATGCGCGAGCCGCGTCGCGGTTGTCAAGAATTCGTCTCAGCTGATTTTTGTGTACATTTTTTTTTAAACGCTGCGATTTGTAATTCTCGTTGTCATTTCCATCGCGATTTAAAAAAAATCGATAAAGAGTGCAATGAGCAAACGAAAGGCACCCGGGGATCCGAACAATCCGAACAATGACCTGTGCGATTTTCTGATAGGTAAATAAAAAAGAAAATTTTTACGACGTTTAATCTAACCTGCTTCGAGTTTATCTCGGTGGACACTCTCGCGTGTTTGCAGAGCTCTCGAACTACGAGAAAAATGTAAGCAAGAACATCTACAAATCCAATGCATACCGGAAAGCCGCCAGCAGTCTGGCGGGATTGCCGAACAGAGTCAAGAGCGGCGACGAGGCAAAGAAGTTGCCGGGTGTCGGTGAAAAAATTGCAAAGAAGATTGACGAGTTTCTGGAGACCGGCAAGCTGAGGAAACTCGAAAACGTATGACCGGCTTGGCGATCAATTTCGGCCGCCATCTTGTATGTGGAACTATAAATAATCTACGATTTCAGATAAACAAAGACGAGAACAACGTAGCTATAAACCTGTTGACCAGAGTGTCCGGAATCGGTCCATCGAAAGCCAAGGAGTTGGTCGATGCTGGCGTCAAAACATTGGACGACCTCAGCAGGCAGAGAGACAAATTGAGCCATCATCAGAAGATCGGCTTGAAGTACGTTTGATACTTCCGGTTCCAAAAAATTGTCACACACTTGCATTTCCGTGCTTTCAGACATTTCGCGGACTTCGAGAAGAAAATACCGCGCGAAGAAATCGTCGCTATAGAAAAATTCATAAAGGAAGCTATCGCGGAACTGGACGGAAGATACATAATCAATATATGCGGAAGTTACCGACGCGGCAAGGCGCAAAGCGGCGACATCGATGTGCTGATAACGCACCCGAGCTACGATTCCAAGGACGAAAAGTCTAAAAACAAGAGTGATCTGTTGAAGAGCGTGGTCGACGGTCTCGTAAAGAAGAGACTGATTACCGACACGATATCGCAGGGGGGAGCGAAATTTATGGTAAATTGTTATAAAGGTTGAAACGGCTCGATCGTCTAACGGTCGGTTCGTTTCAGGGAGTCTGTAGACTAACGGGCGATAAGTCGAAGCCGTTCAGACGGCTCGACATCCGATTGGCTCCGCACGACCAATACTACTGCGCCGTTCTGTACTTCACCGGAAGCGATTTGTTCAATCGGGACATGAGAGCTCAGGCTCTCGACAAGAAGTACACACTGAACGAGTATTCGCTCAGGCGACTCACTGTCGAAGGTAAACAATCGATTTAACTATTGTCGCGCACGATTTTTAATAATTCAAGAACGGAATCCCTTTTTAACGAGCTAGAATTTGCCAAGACGCAACCTTCGAACGATTCGAATAACAAGTTGTTGTGTAAAAAAAAAAATCTGTAAAAATTCACAAACGCACCTTGAAGTATTGTTTTTTTGATAAGGCAGAAGAAAATTTATTACGACCATCCGCATCGTTTTTGTGCTTAAAAAAAGGCATGGTCGTTTGCGCTCGTCAAAAAGTCCCCCGTACTTGAAGGGCTAAGGAATATTCGAAATTTAATAATTTTTTGTTTCGATCGACGTTAAAGGTCTTCCGGGCGAAGCGGAAGAGATCACCTGCGAGCAGGATATATTTCGAATTTTGGGAATGCCATACAGAGCTCCGAAGGACCGAAACATGTGAGGCGATCGAGTGGCTTCCGGTTCGCCAGTCGCCGGAAGGTTTATTTATTATAAAATACTGTATTAGTACAAAAATATGATACATGGAAGAATAACAATGCTGATGAACTTGCAATTAAAGTTGCGTATCACATTTCTATCTCGTCGAGGGAACAGCTCGTTAATCGTACCTTCCGAATCATCGCAATTCGGCAAGAGAGTCGACAGTAACTTCTGGAGCGGACGTCGTGCCCTAGATCGTGACGATGATGTTCTTCAGGTAAAGCCCGTAAGCGATCAGCGCCCACAGAGTCGTCGTCCAAAGATTCATGTACAGCAGCGAGCTGTGAGTCGGGTGAACGATTTTCCAAGCCCACGGGAAGTAGTTCATAGTGAGACAATGTCCGATGTACAATAATAACGGGTTCATGCCGGCGTACACGAACGGAGCTCCGTTCCATATCCGTTTGTGGTCGACGAGATAAAACAATATTGCGAATAGTACGAATGCGAAAGACGATGTGAGCAGTACGAACGTAAGAGTCATCATGTTTTTGCACACGGGAATTACACCGTAATACAGGCTCCAGTGACCCAGAAATCCCGCAGCGATACCCTTGAATCAACGATACACATTAGTTAGTCTTGCAATCGACGATGAACGAAAAATGTGACTGGATAAACAAAGATTTTTGGATAAACTCACTGTGACTGCCGCCCGGGACAGCCAATGCAACATTTTCGAGTGAAGATGAAGATCGTAGCACAGAAGTATTCGGCCGGCTTGCACGCCGAGAGCAACGATGAGTACCGCCGAGAGAGTGTTCATGATGCCTGAAAATAATAGAGTTGAAATTTTCGTCGAATTATTCGTGGCCAACTCGTTCGTCGCAGAGCCGCGTTATTTTGCTGAAACTTCGATCGGCTGAATCGACGCATGTCCGAAAATCATGTATCCGAACGGACTTCTTCCAAATCATCAAACCTGTGCAACTTTTTTTTCGATTCGTCAAAACGCTGATAACTTTATTCATCCGAATCTGCAGTTCAGCGAATTTCATTTTTCCGAAAGACGATTCGACGAAATAACGCTCGGCCAATTACTATTTCCAACGAGTAAGTTTCGTTTAAATGAAGATTCGGCGTACTAAAGTTTTGGTCATTTGACGATACGGAAGAAAGAAGTTTTCGACCGTACAACCATTCAGTCGATTGAAGTTTCGGCAGAATAATGTTCATCGTCGACTTGTTCGAGATACTTCGTGTTAATTTTTATCTCAGTACCTTCGGGATCGTAAGGTAGCATAGGACCGTAAATCGGACTGTCCGTCTTGTTGTAAATATGTCTACCGAAAACGAGTCTGTCAATGTAGCCCGCCGCCCCGCCGGTGCAGTTAACGAAGTTCCCATTGTTCGTGTAACCACCCGGACCAAATTGTCCGGCCGGACAACCAGGCACGTGCAGCAGGAATGTGATGAGCGTGTGCGTCGCCGTGAGAGCGGCAACGATGATGTGCTGAGGCCAGCAGTCGAGGATGTCTTGCAGGAACATGAATCTTCCGTACTGAAATGTATTTTGTGTGAAATGTAATTTTTGTTGTTTCTTTTCTTCATAAATTTTAGATAATCGAGCTTTTCGAACTACGCTCGATGAAAAAATATACATGATAGTTTCCTTGAGCCTTCATGAAAACAGCCTCGATAGTTCCACAGATGAAATATGTGATTCCCAGCAGTTGAAGAACACCGGGAAAGCGCAGATCGGCGAGGGTCGTTTCTTCGGACGAATTAATTATCAATCCGAAGAGTACAAGCAGGACGCTACGTCGAAGAATTCGCAGAATTATTCTCGAACGCGAGACAGACATGCGAAGTTGGGCTTGCAGAGAAACCACCAACGTCAGTCCCATTGTCCACGCGAACCTGTTCGTTACGACAATAATAAAAATCGATAATCTATAAACAACAAACTCTTCGTCCGAATACGATCTTGTAAGATAAATAATCATTGATTACCAGGGCAGCACGAGATCCGCTACCGTCAGTCCGTCCCACTCACTGTGATTAAAGAACACGTACTGTCCGCCACCGTTGTTGACGAATATCATCATCAATACCGCGATTCTGTAACATCATTACCGAATTAATGGGAATCGCGACACAGCCGACCGTCGGTCATCGAGAAGAAATTACCCTCGGAACGTGTCTATTGAATGGATCCTTGTGCTCGATTGAGAAGTGCTGACGAGCGGTGGCTGTGGCGACTGCTTCGGATCTTGCAGGGTCGCTAAGTCCTGAAACCGAAATTACATTTATGCAATACGTGCCAAAAAAAAGAAATTGCTAAAGAAAGACTAAGCATACGCTCTCGTCGCCGGCCCGCCGGGCTCTCCATCTCTTTAGTGCAAAAAATGTTTTCTTCATCGTGAAATACAGAATAGATAACACCGTATACATGAGGAACATCTTCAGTATAGCTGCAAAGTTACAATAAACATTGTCACATTGATTTGTCGATTATTTCAAGCACAAAAGTAAAAGCAGGTACTTCAACATACGTATGTACGGATTCGGAGGTTCCTTCAAGACCTCCAACCAGGAACAGCCTTCCCAGGTGTAATTCCATCCGTAATGTCCTTGGTCCACAAATTTGTAAATCTCCCTAAAAAAAATTATACATATTTTCTTTTTTCTCTTCAAAACTCGTTTGCCAATAGCAAGATGTAGACTCGAGCTATTTACCGACAGTAATATCCGGTGTCAAAATACATGAACAGTTTATAGCGCGTAGGAACGACCAAGGTCGTGTTGCTGTTCGCGGATAGATTCGCGAATAACAAATCGTCACACTGCAAAAGAAGAAAAACCATTAGATTAAACCGACATTGGTAGGATATGCAGGAAGATTGTTGCTATACGGCTCGCACGCACCCCCCAGCAATCCTTTACAGAAGTATACAATTGCACCGGTACGGTCCGCTCGTTCAGGATGCTCAGACAAGCCTCGTCTATCCCAAGGGGCTTGTTGGGATTGAAGCATCTTTCGTCGTCACTTGTGTAAATCATGGCTGTGTCACGCGTTCAGCATATCATGTGGCAAAAAAAAAACAAAAAAACAACACTTCAAGTCCTGGAAAAAAGAAAAAACACATATAAATATATGTCTAAAAATATGCGAAGGCCCTCAGGCCTCAGAACACGAAGTAAACAAATCAATCTGAGAATAAAATTGGTGACTGTCGATTGTGCAGGTTTTTTTGAACTCGCTATAAGTTTAGTGGTGAGTGTAACAAAGAGAGACCAGACGAAACTCTTTTTTGCATATGCGAAACAGAAGACGCATTGCAAACGCGGAAATTCCGGTAAAAACGTACACAGGGAAATGAAAACAAAATTAATAAAAACCTTTCCGCTACAGCGTGCGATCATCGACGCGTTGTTTTTCATAAAAATGTTGCCAATTCAATAATTACACGTTTACAAACAAATCGTCACAGGACACTTATCGTTCGCTATCGATGACGACTTCACGCACTGTGAGGACCAACGAACATTATATATGCGGGTTTTCCCCCGGTAAAAACCCAAATAGTGCGCAGCAGCGTCCCGAACTGGCACGAAATTTCTATGGCGTGACGTGTGCGTGGTTCACGCACAGCACACACGAATAAATATTGAATGGTCGGGAAGGCCGGTGCGTAAGAGATGAACGAAAACGAGCGTTAAAAAAGACAAAAATTACAGTTATACTTCTTAACGCCAATTTAAAAGTCACGTGATCGCGCTGACAGTGCAAGAGACACCGTTGCGGGCGTTCGCAGTGGATTGAGAGAGAAAACACGAAAGAATGTTTCACGTGGCGTTAAGGGCCGTCTAAACTCCTCTCTCTCGCTCTTACAGGAATCCCCATGGCGCTCCCTCTCTCACAGACAAGTAACCACCGTCCGGGTTTAGGCTCCTCTTAAGGTAAATGCTCCTATTAGTGGCAGGTTTACGACCTTATGCATTGTAACAACGTATTTAGCCACAAAATGCAGGGCGATCGAGTTAGCTTCAGTTCGCCAATCACCAAACGGTTTATTTATTATAAAATACTGTATTAGTACAAATAAATTATACATCGAAGGATAACAATGCCGATGGACTTAGAATTATGGTTACGTATCACATTTCTACCTCGTCGAGCGAACAGCTCGTTAATCGTATCTGTCGAATCATCGCTGTTCAGTACGAGAATCGACAGTAACTTCTGGAACGGACGTCGTGTCCCTAGATCGTGACGATAATATTCTTTCGGTAAAGCCCGTAAGCGATCAGCCCCCACAGAGTCGTCGTCCAAAGATTCATGTACAACAGCGAGCTGTGAGTCGGGTGAACGATTTTCCAAGCCCACGGGAAGTGATTCATAGTGAGATAATGTCCCATGTACAAGACTATCGGGTTCATCCCGGCGTACACGAACGGAGCTCCGTTCCATATCCGTTTGTGGTCAATGAGATAAAACAATATTGCGAACAGTATAAATGCGAAAGACGATGTGAGCAGTACGAACGAGAGAGTCATCATGTTTTTGCTCAAGGGAATGACACCGTTTTCCAGGCTCCAGTCGCACAGAAATCCCGCGGCGATACCCTTGAATCAACGAGACACATTCGATTAGTCCTGCAAACGACGATGAACGAAAAATACGAGACAAAGACTTTTCTCGAAACTCACTGTGACTGCCGCCCACGAGAACCAACGTAACATTTTCGAGTACAGATGAAGATAGTAACACAGAAGTATCCGGCCGGCTTGCACGCCGAGAGCAACGAAGAGTACGGCTGAGAGAGTGTTCATGAGACCTGAAAAGAATGGAGTTGAGGTTGCCGCCGACTTGTGCGTCGCGGAGCCACGTTATTTTGGCGAAACTTCGATCGGCCTAAATACTAAAGTTTTGGAAATTTGACGATACGGAAGAAGTGCGTTCGGACCTATGATTTCCGGGCATACAACGATTCGGCCGAGAGAAGTTTCAGCAAAATAATGTGGCTCCGTTTCTCGCCGACTTGGTCGAGATACGTCGCGTTATTTTTTATCTCGTTACCCTCGGGATCGTGAGGGAGCGTGTGACCGTAGATCGGATTCTCTGTCTTGTTGTAGATGTGTCTACCAAGAACGAGTCTGTCGATGTATCCCGCGGCGCCGCCGGTACAGTTAACGTACTTCGCACGGAGCGAGTAACCACCCGGGCCGAAGTATCCGGTCGGACAACCGGGCACGTTCAGCAGGAATGTGATGAGCGTGTGCGTCGCCGTGAGAGCGGCAACGATGATCCACTGAGGCCAGCAGTCGAGGATGTCTTGCAGGAACATGAACCTTCCGTACTGAAAGATATTTTGTGTGAAATGTAATTTGTGTTGCTTCTTTTTTTCGTCAATTTTAGATAATCGATCTATTCGAACTACGCCCGATGAAAAAATATACCTGAAAGTTTCTTTGAGCCTTCATGAAGACACCCTCGATAGTCGCGCACATGAAATACGTGATTCCCAGCAGTTGCAGAACGCCGGGAAAGCGCAGATCGGCGAGAGCCGATTCTCTAGACGAGTTAATGATCAATCCGAAGAGTACGAGCAGGAAGCTACGTCGAAGAGTTCGCATAATTATTCTCGGACGCGAGACGGATATGCGAAGTTGGGTTCGCAGAGAAACCACCAACGTCAGTCCCATTATCCACGCGAACCTGTTCGTCACAGAAATAATTAAAATCGACAATCGACAAACAACGAACTTGTGAGACAAATAATCATTGTTTACCAGGGCAAGACGAGATCCGCTACCGTCAGTCCGTACCACGGACTGTGATTGAAGAACACGTACTTTCCGCCACCGTTGTTGACGAATATCATCATCAATGTCGCGATTCTGTAACATCATTACCGAATTAACGGAACTCGCGAGGCAGCCGATCGTCGGTCTTCGAGAAGAAATTACCCTCGGAACGTGTCTATGGAATGGATCCTCGTGCTCGATCGAGAAATGCTCACGATCTGCGGCGGTGGCGATGGCTCCGGATCTTGCAGGGTCACCAGGTCCTGAAACGGAAATTACGTTTTAGCAAAATGCGACGAAAAAAAATTTAAATAGCTGATTACTGTGCATACGCTCTGATCGTCGGCCCGCCGGGCTCTCAGTCTCTTCAGTGCGTAATATACTTGTGTCATCATGTGGTAAATCGCAAATATCGACGTGTAGACCAGGAACATGGCCAGAATAGCTGTAAAAGTTACAATAATCGTTGTCATGTCGACTAATCAATTATTTCAAGCACATAAAATTAAAAGCAGGTTCTTCCACATACGCATATACGGATCCGAAGGTTCCTCCAAGACATAAACAGGGGAACAACTTCTACTGGTGAAATTCCATCCATAATGTCCGTGTTGCACAAATGTGTAACTATTACTAAAAAAAAATATATTTATATATGTATATAATCTTTTTCTCTTCTCAAAAATCCTTTCCACAATAGCAAAATACTGGCTTGAGACACTCACTGACACCATTGGAGATCTCCGACGGTATAATACATGTGCATTGGGTAACGCGTGGGAACGACCAGGGTCGTGTTGCTATTGGCTGACAGATTGGCGAATGGCAAACCATCGCACTGCAAAAAATTAAAAAATATAAGTATATGAAAATATAAAAATATAAAAAATTTAAAAGTTACAAATTAAATATTTAGTTTTTAACTTTTTAATTTTTTATATAGTTAGACTATATAGATAGATGAAATTGATATTGGTAGGATATGCAGGAAGATCACAGCTGTGAGTTTCGCACTCACCGCCCCGCAGGAATTTACATAAGAGAATACTCTCGCCGGTGCGTCCTGGTCGTTCACGATGCTCAGACAAGCCTCGTCCATCCCAAGGCTCTTGTTGAGATTGACGCATCTTTCGTCGTCGCTTGTGTACACCATGGCTGTGTCACTCTTTCAGCATATCACATGGAAAAAAAACAACAGCTCCAGTCCTGGAGAACAGAAAAATCACATATCTATATGCTTAAAAAATAAAATCGGCGATTATCGAATACGCAGAGGTTTTGTTGAACTGGCAAGTTTAGCTGCGAGTGCAACAAAGCGAGATCGAACAACCTCTTTTTTTGCATATGCAAAACAAATGACGCACGGCAAACACGGAAACCCGATAGGAGCGCAGACGGAGGGCGAGGAAAAAATAAATAAAAATAAAGACCTTTCCGTTACTGCGTAAGATCGTCGTCAATTGTTTTGTTTTTCCGTAAACATTTTTCGCGAATCCGACATTTACCCAGTTAATGACAAACAATTATCGTCACGAGACAGTTATAGTTCGCGATCAGTGACGATTCCAACGCACTGTGACGAGCAACGCGTTATAAATACGGAATTCCCGGTGAAAAAATCCAGAGTGCGCAACAGCGTTATAATTTCTGTGTGTGCGCAACATGCGTGCGGTAGCGCTCATCACACGCATACAGAACTTATAGTTGTGTCGGGGACGCTGGTGCGCAATGGAGAAAAGAAAACAAGTGAAAAAGAAGTCAACAAACCTTACCGTTACACTTCTTAAGATCGTCATGCACGGTTTCTTCGTCTAGTCTCTCGCCGCAAACCGATAAGAATATTACAGATAAAACGTTGTTATAACGAGACGGTTATCGTTCGCGATCTAATACGATTTCTACGCGACGAGCATGGAGCGTAGACGGATGGAGACGAGACTCCAATGGAGGGATAATGCAAAAACGGAGTGGGGATGAACCGAGCACCGGACGACTGTGCACCCACGATCGGGCACGAATCGACTGAACACTGCACTGTTGCACTCGTGGGCAGTTCGTCGCACATCAAACAACATGTGTTGCTGTCACACAGCGGGCCGGTCGACAACGATGCGCGCGCATAGTCCTATTACGGTTGTGTGGATACTTCACGGCTCGTCTGCATTGCATACGGAGTTTCGTGGGCGAGCAGCTTTAAAGCACATCCGGTCGGTCGCACACGAGCCATTCGACGCACTTTTCTCGGGCCGAGAAATAATGTGCACAGAGAGCTTCCGATTTGGCGTTTTTTCGTTATTATAACGTGAATGCGCACGGTCATTTAATCGGTATGAATTGTTATCATAAAAGGACCGTGCGCACGCGCAGTCATACTATAATAACGAAAAACGCCAAATCGAAAGCACCTCAGCAGTGTACAGTCGACCTTATGTTCAGTCGACTCGGTGCATGGTTCGCACGGTTGACCTTACGTTCGGTCGACTCAGTGCACAGTCGCCTCGCGCTCAGTCGATGCTCACCCATGACAACGGATACAGTCAGTTAAGATTATACGGCAGCCGAAACGTGGTCGTTCGGTCATATGCAATCAGATATGAACGCATATGAGTTTGTGTATGCTATGTAAAAAAATATAGTTTGGTAATTAATGGAACAGGAAGCTTTGTTTGATTAAAGTGCTCTGCCACCTATTTCGATGCATTTCTTCCCGCTGAATACGCTGATCCGCTGGCCTCTTTGGGCCTAAAGTACAATGAGCCATTGAAAATCTCAATTTTATGCACAAAAAATGGTATTTTTGGGATTAAAATGGAAAATATTGGGTTGGGAGTAAAATAATTGTTATATTCGTGATCAGCGGGAAAAAATACGTGGAAAATAGCCTTGAAACAAAAAAAAAGATTTAACAACGATTTTTCACTTTTTGAGACACTTTCGGAAAAACTTCGATTTTTGCGATTTTCAAAGTTCGATATCTCGGCTCCCAATAGAGCTAGGGAAATTCCGAGGTGCCCATCGTGTTGTACGGGAAAAGATACACAAGAGTGCATCCTGCGCGAAGTTTTCGATGCGTTTTATCGTGCCGTTTGAGGACGTTGAAAAACGCAAAAAATGGACTCGAAAGGGGTAGGCTTGGAATTTTGTGAAGACATTTTTTTTTATTTACTATTTTTCTTTAACTTTGTGGTCAGGAACAGTTCCATATCCGGTCAAATACGATCCCGCATGAGCAGATACATATATGTTTAAACATGAATTTGTACCTTAAAATATTTGCTTATTCAGTATCATATCTTACCAGACATGAAACAATAACTGACCATACGCGAACTTGTCCAAGTCGATGTACGATCATACATAAACATAATCCCATCTGATTTATATCCGATACAGATACAAAGATGCACGATCCTAAGTGATCATTTTTTGCCGGCTCTAGTTCGCGTCCCCAATTCTACGGGCACGAGAGGCGACTCGACAGTGAACGTCGCAATATTCTCGATCAAAGCTCCACGAATCGCGCGCTCGACCGACTGTATTTTTGAAAGGACCCCCAAAGTTATCGTCTCGAGTTCTCGCGTCCTTGATGTTTTTTTTGTTTCGGCGTTTGTTTGATACACCGCCAATTGTAACGTAGCCTTGTAACGCACTCGACAGTGTCCCACATAAGTTCGACAGATCCGATATATATACACTTCGATAAATATATGCAGCGCCGCGTCTCGACGGTTACGAGAAACAGAAATGATCCACCGTAGGCTAGTTTGCAGAAAATCTAATATGGTGTCCGTCGTTCAGCGGTTTACGTCGGATGTCCGTATTTTGAGATAAAAAAATTTGTGACTACAGAACCGTTAGGGTCGTCGATAATAATGAAAATTCGATTGAAAGAATATCGTACAGCGTGATAAAGCGTATGCCACGCGCGGATATCGGTTGGGACGAGCGGTTTTAGGGAGACGGTCGGCGGTGTCGAGATAACTGGCCGTACCAGAGACCCAGTGGAATCCACTGTGTGTCCTCTGAGCTCTCGTTTCGCTTTGGCTACGAAGAGATCCGTATTAAAAAGAAAATAAACAAAAAAAATAGAGACTCGACCGTAACTGGCAAGCGCGAGAAATGGAGAGCGCGAGATTGAAGAATGACGAGGAAGTCGTGATAAAGACGAAGGTCGACGTTAAAACGGCGGGTTTGGGTGGTGTGCCTGACATTGGCACGCTGGACATAGAATCGAGGCTCAGTCCGCAGCCCGCCAAGGACGAGCCACGTATCAATGGTTTACACCAGGTGAACGGCGTCTGTGAATCTCCCCAAAGAAGCACCGAAGCTAACAGTTCCCTGCCGGAACCTCCAAATGTGGAAACTAGTCATTTAAACCAATTGGGTGAGTCGCGGAGCAAAAAGGTTTGAATCCGTTTGCAGCAATCGATGCGGCTTTGCGAGGCTGAAAAATTATGTTTGTTGAGGCGGCGAATTTTTCGAGGATTGTTCGACTAATTTAAAAAATGTATCACTCTAATGTTTCAGAAAATACGGAGCCGTTATGTACAGAGAGTAAAAACAGCGACATACAGTATGTCAGCTACACGAGCGAGTTGCAAATGCCTGATATTATGAAATTGATACAGAAAGACCTAAGCGAACCATACTCTATTTACACTTATAGATATTTTATTCATAATTGGCCCAAACTGTGTTTTCTGGTAAGTTTTCAATTTGATTTTAAATAGAGATAATAATTCTTTTTTTATATGTACTGAACATGATTCTTTGGTGAATTGTTTATTTATTTGTAGCTTTCTGACAATGTTTTCGACACTGCCATACCGGGCAATTTTCCTGTTTCAATATTTTTAGACACACAATTGTTTCATCAGTGCACCATTTATGGGCATACCTGCTGTTATTTATTTTTAATTGTTTAAACTTATTTTCATGTTGATACCTGGGAAGTATTGGTATAAGTTTAAGTATTTATTTATTCAATATTTAACTACAAACGACTTTCAAAAACGGTGGTCAAAAACGGATCGAATATGGGCGAAAACGGAACATCGACTCACGTACATGGAACATTATGCACTGATTATATTCTTCCTGCTGTTCACACTATACTCTGCATTTTAATAAGAATGCTCGATCCCGAGATGGTAATTGAAAAATCGTTGCTTTTCTGTTTCCACAGGCAATGCACGAGGACGAGTGCGTGGGTGCTATCGTGTGCAAGCTGGACATTCACAGAAAAGTGATAAAGCGCGGGTACATTGCAATGCTGGCTGTGGACGTGAAATATCGAAAGCGCAAGATAGGCTCGAACCTTGTGAGACGAGCTATCAGGGCGATGGTGGAGGACGACGCGGACGAAGTGGTCCTGGAGACCGAAATCACCAATCGTCCGGCGTTACGGCTCTACGAGAATCTTGGTTTCGTGCGCGACAAACGACTCTTCCGATACTATTTAAACGGCGTCGATGCCTTACGACTGAAGCTTTGGCTCAGATGAAATTCGTCTGCGTGTTCATGCCAATAGGAACTTAAATAATTGCGGTGTTGAGAATATTTAAAAAACAAAACAAAACAAACAAACAAATTCACCGCTTAAATTCGGACGAACGTATGACTTTATTATAGAAGAAATTATTCCGTTTGCGAAAGAAAAAAGGAATCATGTAACATCCATGACCGAATCGCGAGCCATCGGCATTCGAATTATATACCAAACTATTGAACTCTGATACCTGTAACGCTTTTACACTATCCGCAACACGGTTTTTATCTATAAATTTTGCCAGCGGATACGGACGAAGTACTCGCTGAAAAAAAAAAAAAATTGAATCGTGTACTTCACGCGGATAATTACTTTGGTAATAATGTTAACGTTTGAAATATATCGATCGATCGCAGCTTGGAAATATATATATATATATATATATATATATATATATATATAAAAAATGAAAACTAAAGAATTGATGAAACCGAGCAAAATCAAGAAGACTGTGACCGCCAGCGTCATATTTGTACCGGAATAGAAAGTTCAATGCGATACAAATATATATACAAGGCAACGTGCTTTTTCGTCGTACTGCCGATTGTACAAATATTATTATTGCAACGATGACGTTTGAGATGCTGACAGTTTACATGCAGTTCACGAAAAAAAAAACGAAGGCAAAGAATGAAACTTTGAAAATTATATCGCATTGAACGTTCAGTCCCGACGTTACAATCAATTAGTTATGAATTAATCAATGAAGATAAGAAGAAAAAATTGCCCCACGGAAGATTGAAACGGAAACGAAATATTAGGTAATACAAATTTTTCGGAACGATTGTATTCCCGACGAAATATCTGAAGAAACCGCGTATCATTGAAATGCTGGAAGAAATAAATGATTGTTTAATTTGTTTTTCTTTTTTTTGTATTCTGGAGTCTAAAGATTCGAGAGTTGGCGTTTTACAAAGACGAGCGGCGAACACACCGTACACATTAGTGTCTACCTATTATATCCACCTTTGTATAAAAATAAACGCAAAGCAGATCGTAATGTAACTATTAAAAGTGTAAAAAATGTTAATAAAAACGCATAAATGTTTTTACACATTAACGAGTTGTCAGTCGACGCCGCTTCGAGCGAATCTCATAGATCGCGTGCTTCGATAACGTAAACAAATTTGAGACCGCAGACCGCTGAGAAAAAAGAAAATTGTCTTAACCTCCGTTCGGCGATTCCCCAGGGAAAGACATTTTTTTTTTCCTCAGCGGACTGCGCACTGTAAAAAAAATCGTATAAAATTTAGTGTACCAGTCTATAAGTTTTTATGCAAAGATCGGTGTATCAAATTTCACGTACGATTAAGATGGAAAATTTTCCATCATAGTAATTGTACATTAAATTTACAATTTTTTTTTTTGACACTATCTCAAAACTATTTATAGTGATATTTCGCATCACCTTAATCTAACACAGAATAATCTTTGCGGAAGGTGAATTGAACATCATTGGCCGGACCGCGTGGCGACTCTATCGGTATTTCGCGTCGCCAACTGACGGATGGGGTCGAAGATAAAACAGTTTTCGAGAGAATTCGAGAATGTCTTCCCGTGCTTCTCGAACTCCACGAGTTAGTCTTTGGTTACATTGCGTGTCGTTAGAATTATAGACTTGCACTTTGCATTGAATTCCATATCCATAGTTTGAACAAATATTTGCGGACACCGAGACAAACTTACCTGGAACCAAAGCTGGAACTTACACTTTGCAACCGCGAAAAAGAAACGCCGAATGTCCAGACGACATAACCTCGCAGTCTACATACATTGTCGAGTCGTTCTGTTTTGATAAATGTATGATGTTCAAGTACATCACCGACGTGACGATGAAGCGAGGGAGCGTAATGATGAATTGGAAGAGAAGAGCGTGGAAGAGGACGGTGCTGCCTTGCACGTATTTTGTAAAATTTCAGGATTATTTCAAACTGTTCCAAAAGAGTGGTATCAATCAACAAACGGCGAGGAAGCTTTTGGTGAAGAATCAGTTCATTTTCGAAATACCATTGGAGGAGCTGACAGAAGTGTTGGTCATATGCAATGTAAGTGTTGAATATTTCATAAAATTGTATCTATAATGTATTACATGAGAATTGATTTTTTTTTCAAGAGAAACGGCATGTTGACTTGACGACTCTTTGTATGAACGCCAAACTTTTTACCTTGCCTATCGGCGTAATAGAAAACAGAATAATGTTGCTGGAAGAGATGGGTGTAGAACATATTCACGCAGCATTGATATCCAGGTAATACTCCAGTTCATTGATTTATGCACTTCGTATATTTATTTATTTATTTAGCAGCAGGGAGTTGTGGCCCGGGCACTTCACCCCCTTGCTGTGGACTATTGAGTTTCGAAACCGGAAATTCAGTTTTTCAAAGATTTGCTGGAAATACGTCACTTCTGATTTGAAAATCTCATTTCCTTTACCTTCATTTTTATATTGGAAATATGTCACTCCCGGTAGGAAAACAAGATTTTTAAACCGGAAATGATGTATTTCCGGCATGACATCATTTTAGGTGTGACCTCATTTCGGGCCGGAAGTCCGAACCGGAAGTGACGTATTTCCGATACGACGTAATTTCCGGTCTGACGTAATTTCGGGTGGGACGTCATTTCCGGTCAAAAAATGAGTTTTCTGGACCGGAAGTGACGTATTTCCGATACGGAGTAATTTCTGGTATGACATGATTTCCGGTCGAAAAATGAGTTTTCTGGACCAGAAGGGACGTATTTTCGGTCGAACGGGTGATCGATACATGGGGCATTTGACGGATTCTTGAAAATTGGGATAGCGAGCAAACAACTTTCAAAAATATATATTCAGTTTATAGATGTATACAATTTATTTATGTATCTGTTTATTTATTATTGATGGATTTTTGCCATTCGATTTTTTACAATCGCCGTATCGGTATATTTGACACCGTTGGTTGGCACCTTCCTATTTCCAGTTATTCCATTGCGGGGTCGATGAGGATGAGCCTATTCAAGGCAGCCGTCAAAATTCCAGAGTCCGTTGACATGGCTCACAAGATGATCGAGTGCTTGAAGCCGTTGCCTCCGAACGTGCCCCCTCTGGGGCCACTGAGCGAAGATCTGAGCGTGAAGCACTTTCGTGAACGATGCTGGGAATGGTATCTCAATTGGAGGCTCAATTTATCCGAGGCCGATAAAAAATCGTTGGATCACGCGATACATTTTATGACATCCAGAAGCTTTAGAGTAATGAAAAAACAGATCGATATTCTGTACGACGACATAGGACTCACGACCGAACAGGTGACGAGATTATCGATAAAATCCATCGCGCGATGTTATTCTTTGTCGAATTTTATTTGTGACGATTGACAATTTTTTTGCATTTAAAACAGATACTGCGTAAGCCATATCTGGGTAACGGTTGCCCCTATGAACTCAAAAAGACGATGGACGCTGTGAAAACCTTCGGTGGTATCGAAATAAAAAAGCTCATAAGAGTGAGACCGATATTGTACACAGTGCAGTGCGACAATGCGATAATGGTCAAGAATCTTCTCCAGGAGGACGGGTACACGGACAAGATGAAAAGACTGTATCCGGAAATTCTGCTGTTGCCGCACAAGGAGCTGAAGAAGAGAATCGATATAATAAACGATACGCCGGAATTACGAGTTCTGAAGAACAACAAGAGTTCATTGATGCTCGTGAAGTCCATCAGCATCGTGCAAACTCGTTTGGAGTATCTTCGTTATCACAATGGCAATCACGCGACCGTACGAGCGTTGACGTCGCGTACAAATGCCTTCAAAAAGTTACTGCGTACCGGTATGGACAATACTAATGCGAGGGAAATCGGTATGTCCTTCTCGAAGATACTCAATCTCGATGTCGAGGAGATTGCCCGAAGAATAAGGAAACATCCGTTCTGGCGTACCGTCGACATCGTTTCGATGCACGATGTCGTTGCGTTTTTGTTGGAACAGTTCTCAACGCAGGACATACGCGACAATATTCTGCTGATTCTTTATTCCAAGTAATTCATGCGCAATAACGGTTTTTTTTTGTCATAGTCGACGAAAATATTTTTCGCGATTTTTGGATTCGCTGACGAGTTTCCGTTTGTTGCAGAGGCAAGATCGCTGAGACTCTGAAGAGGCTTCCGGAAATGAACGAGCCATCCAAAAAGAGAAAATTGCCGGGCAAGCATATTTTAGCTACTTGCCTGTACGAGATCGAGCGAGAGTATCACTTCAGTGGAGACGGTATATGGCTGCGAGAACGGCCACCGCGGCCGAGACGCATCTTCAGGGAGCAGATCGACGCTGAGCTGGCCGAATCCAGAGACAAGGAAGAAAAGACGCGAGCGCGGCTGAGAGAGGATACATAGAAAGTATAAGAAAAAAAATTAAGCATCAATAAACGGATAATCTCCAACACGTTTGACGATTATCTGATGTTTTTATTTAAAAATTCTTAAACGTAAACATAGATTACATATGAAAAAAAAATGTGTAAAGGAAAAACATGATACCTCGTAGTGCTATTGGTCAGCCTCGTAGCAGTGCGATTGGGTGGTCCCTTCTCGTATTTCCTCGGCATAAACGGCAAGATTTCAACTTACGAAGATTAAAAAAAAGAAGCCTTAAATATATTTTCAACGATGTTAAGGCACCTCGGTTGTATATTTTATTTAGATATATATATAAAAAAGGAGACGCTACAAGGCTGTTCTAATTAACGAAATCGAACTTACGTTCGACGAGGTCTTCGGAGACAAAAACATAAATTCTTCGAGAATTCTCAAATCCTCTCGTTGATTCGTGATCAGTACTATGCCACTATTTACACGCTTCTATTATGATTCAATCGTTTTCTCTCGTAAATAATTTGTGCATCAACGTAACATAAACTCTAACCGTAAATTTAATCGAACTATCATCGATATGTTTATTTTTTTTTTCATTCCTAACTCATGAGTTAAAGCATAGTCTTTGACTGTGTCGCTCGAAGAACGGTTCGCATTGGCGAGTGGGGCACTACGGATGATAAGTGTGGGCGTCGTGAGAATTCGATCGTAAACCGAGGCTCCGAGTCAGTTCAAAAAAGGCGGAAGCGTGACGTAGGTCTGTTGACTCGTCGGTTCGTTCTTCGTCAGCGCTTCGTCCTTTATGCCCTGACGTCCGGACGGCGAATGATGCATAACGTAATCGGACTTCTGTTTCTGCGGCTGGTGCGAGTATTCGGACTGTTCGTGCTGATACTTGTCGGCCGGACTGAGTCCGCCCACGTAGTCGAGTTGCTGCTTGTTCTGCTGGTGCTCGTCCTCGGACATGGAACCAGCGAGGTGAGTCGATGGCGAGTGCGCTGTTACCATCGTCTGATAATCGCCGCGACTGAGGCTCGGCGGTGGGCTGTTGTTGGCGCTCATGTAGTCCTGATGGACGCGCATCGTGTTGCCCGACGGCGCGGCGAAGAGGGACGCGTCGTGCTGCGGCAGCATCGTCGCGTAGGAGTAAGCCGAGCCGTTGTTGCTCGGTCCACCGAAGGACGTTGAGTAGGGCGAGTTCGATGGATTGAGCAGATTTATGTGAGGCGCCAGATCGTAGGCGGGCGCGTACGCCCAAGCGTCCGGTGGCGCCGCGGCGGCGGTCGACGAGGCGAAGGGATTGAGACTGTTGTTCAACGACGTGAAAGAGCCCGTCAGACCGGGACTGCCCGAGCCGGTCGCCATGTAACCGGCCGTCTTGCGCGGTGGCTCGCGCTTCCGCCATTTCGCTCGCCGATTCTGAAACCACACCTGAACACGAGACTCGGAGAGCGCGAGCTTAAGGGCGAGCTCCTGCCTCGCGAAGATGTCTGGGTAAGGCGCACGCTCGAACGCTCGCTCCAGCTCCTCCAACTGATAAACCGTGAATGTCGTTCTGTAAATAGAGGGAGAACAATTGTAGATTGAAAAGATTACGATGCGACGAACATTCGTCTCACTACGTTGAAGTTAGATGCAATGTAACAATGTTATTTTTGTGATATATATGGGGTATATAACATGGAAGTAATATGGACCTGTTGAATTTTTATTACCCATTTTTTTTTGTCGTTAATTATTTTTAACTACATGGGCTTCGTGTATATATTAGAGAGTATCACTGCCTAGTAGTCAGATTATATCTAATTAACACACTTCCCACTCACTACTGTATATTTTCCGCAAAAAGGGCTTTGCCCGTCTACACAAATAAAAAAATTAAAAATTTTATCATTTTTTCGGGGGAGATTTGTGAGTGGTGACTATTGATTTTTCGTAGCTCGTTCGCGTCGAGTGCACTGTTTTATCGGCGGGATCTAAACGACCGTTTTAGTGAGGAGCATAAAAAAAAAAGTTCGACCAGATGACGCGTGCATCTCGGTGGATCGGAGGGCCCGCGAGCTATTAGCCAGCGCGTGACCCCCGCCTCGCGTTAAATGCGAAGGCATGCGGCGGAATAGGGGCGAGACCCCCATGGCACAAATGTATATGTCGTGGAGTATAACAAACGCGGCAGAAATTCCACCGCCGTTGGGTCACGCTCTTTTTTCTCCGGGATTGTCGAAATTATCAAGCCCCATTAAACACCAACTTCACTATTGTCCACAGTGTTATATCAACGTACCGAGTCTTCTTCTTCTTCACGCCATTGTTGTCGGCCTTCTTCTTGGAGTCTTTCTTAGCAGGTTGGGCCTCGTTGCTCACTGCAAATTAAATTAATACATGTTAATCCAATCATTAGCTTTTCACACTATCAAGCAATTAATCATATAGTTTCTTTCCATTATTACACAGCTCAAAAAAAACATGCTATGAGTGATTTCCTGGATGAAATTGTTAGAAGAATAAATCAAGATCTGTTATTTACTCAATATTTTCTATTACATTTATACTAATATTAAACATGGTTATCAAATGTACCGAGGGGCTAGCGCGTTAATGAAACAAATAAATCAATCAAACAATCAATAAAAAAAGAACTTTAATCTGGAACATTATCGAATCCTCATTGACTTGCTATCCAATATCGATAACTAAGAAAACAAAAAACTACAATACCTGCCAAATTAAAAAAAAAAAAAACATAAATTAATATAATCTTACCGGGTGTCATGGAGTTGCTGGGATCATCGGATTTCTTCTTGAGGGAGCCAAGCTGAAGGCTCTGCTGAAGGGCCGCGGAAGAGTTGTTGGGTGGGCCGGTGGTGGACGACGCGGTGACGTCCTGAGCCTGCGACAATGGCGCGTACATTCCGGCGAGTTCGAGTTCCTTGAGTTCCTTCTGCTGCTGCTGTTGCTGAAGATGATGATGGTTGGTCTGATGATGAGGCGGTGGGCTGTTCGACGAGTCGAGCTTGTGAAGATTACCACCGGGCGGCATGAGCTCGCCGCCGTGATGACCGCCGTGAAGGCCCAGCATGACTTGGATGCTGTGGACTCCGGAGCCGCCGCGTCCGCCGAAATCCGAGAATATCGGATCGTCGAAGGGACCGCCGTCCATCTCGGGGGTCGTCGCGTACTCGCAGGAGGATATCGCGCTCGTTATCCCCGGCTCTCGGTCGAACGACGACGACGAACCGTTGGCCGATGGCTCGTAGGACAAGGCGGCGTTCGAGTAATCCACCGCGTAACGCGTGTCGTCCTCGCGATAGTCGAAGAGCCTTCCGTCGATGGTCGTCACGCGCGAAAGCTTCGAGGGACGATCGGCGAAGATATGTCGACGCCACGAATGATCGACCGGAGAGGGTGCAGCCGTATCTTCCAGGATGGCGCGGGTCCTCCTGCTGGAGCGGAGCACTCGTCGGGGACCGGAAGTCTTCGGTGGTCTCTCGAAGAACTTTAACCGTTATCCGGTTAAGTTGTGTCTTCCAAGTTTGAAGCTGTTTTTTTTGCTGGAGCGGAGCACTTTGTTGATTACCGGAAGTCTTCGGTGGTCTCTCGAAGAACTTTAACCGTTATCCGGTGAAGTTGCGTCTTCCAAGTTTGGCGCGGCTTCTTCCGCTGGAGCGGAGCACTTTGTCCATTACCGGAAGTCTTTGGTGGTCTCTCGAAGAACTTTGACCGTTATCCAGTTAAGCGGTATTGTCCGGGTAAAAGCGGGTTCTTCGGCTGGAGCGGAGCACTTGGTCGATTACCGGAAGTCTTTGGTGGTCTCTTGAAGAACTTTAACCTTTACTGGTTAAGAGGTATTTTCCGGGTAAAAGCGGGTTCTTCGGCTGAAGCGGAGCACTTTGTCGATTACCGGAAGTCTGTGGTGGTCTCTCGAAGAACTTTAACCGTTGTCCGGTTAAGACGTATTTTCCGGATAAACGCGGGTTCTTCAGCTGAAGCGGAGCACTCGATCGACGACCGGAAGTCCTCGGCGGTCCCTCGAAGAACTTCAACCCTTATCCGGTCAGTTCAATTCAACCCGGCGATTAACTCAAGTCCCTCCGATCTCAATTTTCACGAAACACAGCTTCCTCCTCGCCTTCACCGCGGACACGATTTCGAAGACAAAAAAAAAAAATAATCGCACAGCTCAACAGTCCGCACTCGGTCCGAAGAAAAGGGCTAATCGTCGATGCGACGATAAAAATCTCGAGAGTCCGTGGAGTCGCGTCGAGGATTTTTCTTCGCCGATCGTCGGTGAGAGCGGCGCCTCGCGCTCAGAGGCAATTATGCAAAAAAGTGCTGAGCATAGAGAGAGAGAGGAAGATACAGGAAGATATAAAGAGGGAGAAAGAGACAGAGCGAGACGATGATTGCGTTCCGCGCGGTACCGTTCGCGCGTAATGGAATCTAAACCAATTGCTATCAATTGTTGTCGGTTATGATTAATTTTGATTAGTTTTAAGCGGAGTTAACGAAGTGAGCCCCTCGTTGCGACGCCGGCGGACCTTGCAGCTCGACTGTCCGTTGCGCCCGACGTCCCCGTGTCGGCCCACACCGTCTTTCCCGCACTCGTGCTCCCGGCGTCCACTCCCCTTTATCCGTGGTGCCCGCTCGCGACTAATCGCGCGACACCGACACACACGTCTGTACTTTAACGAGATGGGCCGGGCCTGCACGCCCGCACGCGGCTCCGACGTCCAATCGCGCGGCGGCGCGAGATCTCCCTCGGCGATGTGCGGGTCGTCGCTCCGACCTACCCCGCTCATTATCGTCCTCGCGCGGAATCGACGGAGAGACCCGGAGCATGCCGAGAAGAACTCGACTCGCGCTGCTGGCGGACCAACGGAAACCCCACAGACGACGCGACTCTTCTTTTTCGGTTCTCTTATTTTTTTTTTCCTCTTCATGGGCTGAACTGTGCGACGCTGGCAGAAGTCGAAACGCTTTTTGGTATTTCTTCTTTTTGCTTCTTTTCTTCTTCATGGATTGGACTGTGCGACGCTGAAAGAAGTCAAGACGCTTTTTGGTATTTCTTCTTTTTGATTTTTTTCTTCTTCGCGGGTTGGATTGTGCGACGCTGGAAGAAGTCAAGACGCTTTTTGGTATTTCTTCTTTTTGTTTTTTTTCTTCTTCATGGGCTGGACTGTGCAACGCAAAGAGACGCCAAGACGCTTCTTCGTTTTCTTTGGTTCTTTTTGCATTTTTTTTTCTTTATAGGGTGCACGCAAAAAAAGCCGACACACTTTTTCATTTTTATTATTTCTTCTTTTTTTGGCCTCATCTGCAGGACTGTGCGACGCGAAGAGAAGTCAAGACGATTTTTCGACTTCCTTATTTCTTCTTTTTTTTTCCTCATCCGGACTATGGAAGGCGAAGAGAAGACGAAACTGGAGAGCGCGGAGGCTCCTTCGCGGCATGGTCCAACTTACCCCGCCAATTACAGTCCTGGCCAGAATCACCTGAGAGAGAAACTTCACTCGGAGCCCGCCGAGCAGAACTCCCTTCGCGCCGGTAGCGGCGGACCGGAAGTCTTACAGCTTTTTCCTCTTCCTTTTTATCCTCTTTTTTTTCCTCATCCGCCGGACCACGAAACGCGAAGAGAAGACAACTCCGGAGAAAGCGGAGGCTCTTTCGCGACATGGTCCAACCCACCCCGCCAATTAAAGTCCTCACCTCGATCGCCCGCGAGAGAAACTTCACCCGGAGCCCGCCGAGAAGAATTCTCTTCGCGCCGGTAGCGGCGGACCGGAAGTCCTCCACCCAACGCTCTCTCCCCCCTCCTCTTCCTTCCCCACCCGCCGGACAACGCAACGCTCGAAGAGCCGCCATAAAAAAAAGAAAAAAAAGGAACAAAGTCTCTAAACATCACTCACTGTCCGCGTTGACCCCCGAACGGAGTTGAAAGGAAAGATAGGATCTCGTTCGGAGTCTCCGAGTCAGTTCAAAAAAGGTGGTAACTGGACGTAGCTCTGACTAGAGGTTTCGGCTTTGAGGACTTGGTCCTTCATCGTCTGACGACCGGGTGGCGAGTGGTGCATGCCGTATTCGGACTTTTGTTCCTGATGAGGGTAGTCGGACTGCTCGTGCTGGTACTTGTCGGCCGGGCTGAGTCCGCCGACGTAGTCGAGCTGCTTGTGCTGCTGGTGCTCGTCCTCGGACATGGAGCCGGCGAGGTGAGTGGGTGGCGAGTGAGCGGTCACCATCGTCTGGTAATCGGCCCGGCTCAGGCTCGGCGGCGAGCCGTTGTTGGCGCTCATGTAGTCCTGGTGAACGCGCATCGTGTTGCCCGACGGCGCGGCGAAGAGGGACGCGTCGTGCTGGGGCAACATCGTCGCGTAGGAGTAAGCCGAGCCGTTGTTGCTCGGTCCGCCGAACGACGGCGAGTACGGCGAGGAGTTGAGCAGATTTATGTGGGGCGCCAGGTCGTAGCCCGGCGCGTAGGCCCAGGCGTCCGGCGGCGCGGCGGACGTCGTTGACGAGGCGAAGGGATTGAGGCTGTTGTTCAGCGACGTGAACGAGCCCGAGAGACCCGGACTTCCGGAACCGGCGGCCATGTAACCCGCCGTCTTCCGCGGCGGCTCGCGCTTCCGCCACTTCGCGCGACGGTTCTGGAACCACACCTGCACACGAGACTCGTCGAGCGCGAGCTTCAGCGCCAACTCCTCCCTGGCGAAGACGTCCGGGTACGGCGCACGCTCGAAGGCCCGCTCCAACTCCTCCAGCTGGTAGGCCGTGAAGGTCGTTCTGCGAACGGAGAAAGGAAAGATTGTCCATTGGGTGTGAGGGCGTTCGATCATGGTTGGTCGTGAGTTTGGGTGAGATGTTTTATTATTTGAAAGGATTTTTAATTTTTGACTTCCGGTAAAGTGATGTTTGTTCGGATTTTTAGTTTCACATTAGTGCATCGATTTTATTTATCCGTGAGTTTGTATTTTCTTTTTGTGAGTTGTTTTTTTGGGTGGACAGATCGGCAAAGGTTTAGCGCAATTGGGTACAGAAATTATTGACTTCCGGTAAGACGATGTTTGTTCAAATTGTTCATGTCACTTTAAAGCATAGATTACGTTTGTACATAATTTTATGTTACTTTGTAATAAATTATATTATTATTTGTACGCAGAAGTCGGCAAAGGTTTATCCGCGGTTGACTACTGAAATATTTGAATTCCAGGAAGCCGAATATTTGTTCAGATTGTCCATTTCACATTAGTGCATCGACTATATTCCCAAGAAATGAATTATTCTGTAATAAGTTATTTTATTAAAATTTTTTTTTTATTTTATTTACTGCGATTGTCCACTGAAATACTTGACTTCCGGCGCCAATATTTGATTTATTGTAGCGTACATAAAACCGGAGGTATTAAAAAAAGTAATCAGCCTCTTTGGGTCAAATTAACTGTTTTATCAAAAGTCGCGAATCGGAAGCATAAAAAAAAAATTCGTAACATTTGACCACATGACGTTCGGATCTCGATGGACCCCGTCGGACCGAGTGTGAAGGCATGCGACGACATAGGGGCGCGCCCCCTCTTACATCGATTTCATCGACCCTGCCGTCCACCTAACAAATTCCCCAACAATTATAACCCACACGAACCCCTCGAAAATGCCCCCAAACTAAAGTCCACCTCATCATCCCCAATCTTACCTCGTCTTCTTCTTTTTTATCCCGTTGTTGTACGGCTTCTTCTTTGAGTCCTTCTTCGTCGGTTGCGCCTCGCTGCTCACTGCGAAGCAAAAAGGACAAACCCATCATCTTCCCGTCCACCCACAAAACACCACAAAAAGTAAAATAAAATAAAAAAATAAAGTATGAAAGTAACTAAATAAAGTAAGAAAACGACTCCAAAATAACTAAGAAAAATAAATAAAGTATGAAATTAAATAAATAAAGTAACCAAACGACTCGAATATAACTGAGAAAAATAAATAAGGTATGAAATTAACTAAATAACGTAAGAAAACGATTCGAAAATAACTAAGAAAAATAAATAAGGTATGAAACTAAATAAATAAAGTAACAAAACGACTCGAATATAACTGAGAAAAATAAATAAGGTATGAAACTAAATAAATAAAGTAAGGAAACGTCTCAGAGCCTTGATACTCAACTACCAAGCTAGGAATTTTAAATTACATATAGGGTAAAAGTGGGGAATATGGCCCGGTCCATATATCATTGATTTACGTGTTAATTGAGGTGGGCCGTATTCACCACCTTTACCCTATATTTATCTATTTTTGTCTAAGAGGACTCTCATCCGCGACAACTCCCCACCGCCGCATTGCGAATCGAGGTTGATCTGAGCCCAACCAAACGAACCTCCCAAGTACCAAAAATCGCCAGGAATAAAAAAACCCTCACCAGTAGTCATCGAGTTCATCTGATCGTCGGCCTCCCTCTTGATAGCGCCGCCGATCTGGAGGCTCTGCTGAAGAGCGTTCGCCTCGTCGGGTTCGCGTTTGATGGCGCCGGCGAGTTGGAGATTCTGCTGGAGAGCGGCGGAGGTGGTGGTTGTGGAGCTCGACGAGGACGTCGTCACGTCCTGAGCCTGTGAGAGCGGCGCGTACATTCCCGCCAGCTCCAGGACTTTGAACTCCTTCTGCTGCTGAAGATGATGATGGTTGGTCTGATGATGGGGCGGCGGGCTGTTGGAGGCGTCGAGCTTGTGAAGATGCCCGCCGGTCGGCATGAGGTCGCCGGCGTGGTGGCCGCCGTGGAGGCCGAGCATCACCTGGATGCTGTGAACGCCCTGGCGGCCGCCGAAGTCCGAGAATATCGGGTCGTCGAACGGACCGGCGTCCATCTCGGACGTCGTCGTCGCGTACCCGCACGGGGTAGCGTGCGGCGCTCTCCCGTCGGCCTCCGCGACGGGCTCCTGCTCGAACGACGACGACGACGAGCTCGTCGCCGGCGGCTCGTAGCTGAAGGACGCGGCGGAGTAATCCACCGCGTAGCTCCCGCACTCCTCGTGGTAGTCCAGGAGCTTCTTGTTTATCGTCGATACGTGGGGCAGCTCGACGGCCGGGTCGACGAGGACGGGCTGACGCCACGAGTAATCGGCCAGGTAGGGCAAAGCCGTGTCTTCCAGGTTGGCGAAGTTCCTCCCAAGGACGCTGAGAAAATCCACCCGAACGCCTGACCGGAAGTGGTTTTTTCTTCTTTAACGGTCGCCGAGAATCCCGATCGCGGGGGTTGGAGGCGAACGACCCAAACTCACTTCCGGTGCACTCGAAAAAAAATGGCGAACACTTCCGGTCCAATCCGACCGAACACTCGATGTCTCTTTGGTCGGAAAATTATTATTTTAATTTTTTTTTTTTAATGTATAATATTGGAGGTTTTTTTTGGGGGGTTTTTAGGTGATCGAGCACTTGAGCAATTATGCAAAAAAGGGCTAGGCCGCGCGACGAATTGGTTCTCCTCCACCGCGGGCCGGAGGACAGTTAGCGGCGGGTAATGGAATCTCAACCAATTGCTATCAATTGTTGCCGGTTATGATTAATTTTGATTAGTTTTAAGCGGAGTTAACGAAGTGAACTAGTTGCGTCGACGTCGGGACTTGCGGCTCGACTGGTTGCGAGATAGCCGGGCTCAAACGACGCTTCCCCCGGTCGCGTTTCTTCGGGCCACACCTTGGAGCCCCCGAGCGAGCTTCACCGACGCGGCTCCAAACGGTTCTCTCTGTGTAACTCGTCACTCGTCTGTGCCGAGCGACTGAGCTAATAGCACAACACTCACACAACATTTATATTTTAACGAGGGACCGGGGTTCCCGCCCACGCACACGACGCTCGGCCAATCGGCGAGCCCTCGTGAGCGCGAGGAGGAACGGACGTGTCGCCGCGCCCGGACGATGCATGCGGGCGAAGAGCGGCGTGCGGAGAGCTCCGCACGCCGCTCCCTGCACGCCGGCCCGATACACGCACCGGATTCTCATCGACGACTCACCCTTCGATCCAGGGACACTCAAAGGGGATTTCCCCGACGCGCCACCATGCCGGTCCGTGTGAAACTCCGATTCGCGGACTTTCTGAGGCCTCCTCCGATTTTTTTTACGGACCTTGCCAGAATTTTGCATTCTGCCAGGAATTTTTTTACGGACCTTGCCGGATTTTTGCATTCTGCTAGGAATTTTTTTACGGACCTTGCCGACTTTGTCGTTCTGCTGAAATTTTTTTATGGACCTTGCTGGATTTATTCGTTAGGCTAGGATTTTTTTTTATGGACTTTGCCGGATTTCCTCACCCAGCTAGGATTTTTTTATGGACCTTGCCGGATTTCTTCATCCGGCTAGGATTTTTTTGTGGACCTTGCCGGATTTCTTTATCCAGCTAGGATTTTTTTATGAGCCTTGTCGGATTTCTTCATCCAGCAGGGATTTTTTTATGGACCTTGGCGGATTTCTTCATCCAGCTAGGATTTTTTTATGGACCTTGCCGGATTTCTTCATTCAGCTAGAATTTTTTTATGGACCTTGCAGGATTTCTTCATTCAGCTGGGATTTTTTTTGTGGACCTTGCCGGATTTCTTCATCCAGCTAGAATTTTTTTGCGAACCTTGTGGGAATTCTTCGCCCAGCTCCAATTTTTTTACGAAACTTGCCTGATTTCATCATCCAGCTCCAATTTTCGTTTCCGGGCCTCGCCAGATTTCTTCGCTGTGTCTTCTTCATTTTACCCTGCACGCTCGAATCTCCGAAGGAAGCTCAGCTCTTCATAATGATTTCCCCCATTTTTTAAAAACATTTCTTTATATTTCTTCCTTCACCGGTAAAAACTCCGGGTCTGTCGATAAGGTAGGGACAGTTTCACCCCTTCCACTTCCTCTTCCCCTTCACCTAATTTCAAACCGCCCTCCTACATCTACTCCCGCTGTAATCAGTAGCTTCTTCATCCGCTTCTTTTCCATTTTCCAAAACCGCCCTACGAAGCCTTCCCAACAATCACCAGCTTCATCTCCACGTCTTCCTTCCCCTCTTCCTAAAAATCCTCTCAACCTCTCCACACCCGAAGCCGCGAGTCTCGAACCTCCCAACAACCCGCCTCGTCTTCTTCGTCCTCGCCGTTTCCGGAAGCTCCGGAAACCGCGACCCTCGAAGATCCTGCCCGCGATTTCTTCTATGGTCTCCCTCATCCTCGCCTGCGCCTGCGCAATGGCGACGAACGGCGCACCTGCCGAGCGCGACGACTCGAGCGCACTTTCTCCAGCGAATTTCCATTTCACCCCCGCACTTCACCACACGATGAAACCATCTAAAAAATGAAGGTTCACAGAGTCGTAACGCAGAAGAGATCCATGTCCGTTGAGCAGCAGTGTGGCACTGATGCGAGCTCTTAAGCGCAGGCTCAATGAAACCAGCAATCGCCAGGAATTGCCTCGAATTGGCCCAATCAAACTACCCCCATTCCGTGTGTGTATGTATACATGCGTGGTATTAACTGCTAATTTCATCACCGTTAATTACCGCGCGCGGGCACCCGCGCGCCACACACGCGCTCTCGTCGCGCTGATTTAACGCCGGTCCGGCACTCCAAACGGCTATCTCCTCCTCGTTGCGGACTGGATTTCCGATCGGTGAGCGCGAGAGCCCCCGAGGTGGGCTCGAAGTGCGATCGCTTTTCGGTTGGATTAGCGGCGAAGAAATCGCGCGAAGCGACAAGCGCATCGATGCGAAGATGATGCGCATCGAAGACCTTGGCACGGAACTTAAAGTAGCTGATTGTAAAAGTCGCTGATAAAGTGGGTTTGCGCTGCGCTCGCGAGAGCGCTGGAAGGGGTGGACGGAAGCTTGTTAAGAAATTGTCGCGGCCCGCAGCGAGGAAGACACGGACGAGATCAACGTTTCAATTGCTCGCCAATAGTGGTGGATTGGAGGCGTTGAAGGGGAATTCCCGGTGACGGAACTGGCGAGGATTGATTAAGATCGGTCATTGGTTGTAGTTGTTGTGGTTGTTTGGAAGAGAGTGCGCTTCGGGGCGGCTGAGAGGTGGTTTTTGGAAGACGGAAGTTGGTAGGTCGAAGACGGAAGGTCCGGTGCACTTCTTGCTGCTGGTCAGGAATCTGTGACTTGTTTTAATCGGAGGTAAACAAAAAAAAAATCACTAAGAGCCTCAAATTATTTTCTCACGGAGGCTAATATCGTAATTTGTTGAAAGGGGTTTAGTTAAAAATATAGTCAATTTTGTTATTTAAAAAATGATATTTGCGCATTATTTAATGATGAATTGTGAATTTTTTTTTATAGTAAATGACGATACTAATTGCATTCGTCTATTAGATATTTTTCAGCTTCGTGAGTAAAAAAACGGCGATTGATTCTTGGAATGGGCCGTTTGATCGCAATTCTTCGCGAGACACCACCAACGTCGAATAAATCTAATTTGCTAGAAATCTTAATGCAGCAAGTAAGTACGTAAATCTGAATGCAGTAAACAAAAATAGTAAAAAATTCCGTTTATTAATTTGCAATTGTGCATTATTTGTGACGAATTATGAAATTTTTTTTTACAATCTAAATAAATAAACAAAACTAAATAAATTACGATACTAATTGGATTCGTCGTGAAAAATATTTTCAGCTCCACCAACGAAAAGAGGCGTAAGTAAATATATAAGTAAATATACAAGTAAATCTCAATGAAATAAAATAAAGAAACTTAATGCAGTGAACAAAAATAGTAAAAAAATTCCGTTTTTTAAACAGCAATTCTGCATTATTGGGGACAAATCGTGAAAACCATTGTTATAAATCACGACACTAATTGGATACGTTGTGAAAAATATTTTCAATGAAAAGCGGCGATCGATTCTCGGAGCGGGGTCTCTGGACTTAATTCTTCGCGAGACGCTTCCAGCCTCGAAAGAATTTAATTCGCTAGAAACCTTAATGAAGTAAATATACAACTAAACCTTAATGAAGTAAATATACAACTAAATCTTAATGAAGTAAATATACAACTAAATATTAATGAAGCAAATATACAACTAAATCTTAATGAAGTAAATATGCAACTAAATCTTAATGAAGTAAAGTGAAGAAACTTAATGCAAACAAAAGTAGTAAAAAATTCCATTTATTAAATAGCAATTCTGCATTATTGCGACGAATCGTGAAAAACTGTTATAAATCACTACACTAACTGGATACGTCGTGAAAAATATTTGCATCTCCACCAACGAAAAGCGGCGGTCGATTCTCGGAGCGGGACTTAATTCTTCGCGAGACGCTTCCAGCCTCGCGGGGGTCACCTTGGGATCTTCGGGTGCCGAGAGATCCGACTCGGCGTCGCGCACATCCGGTTTCTCCGAAGTCCCTCCCGGCTTGCCCGGCCGCGCGACCGCAGCCTCGAGACTTCGACCCGGGGGGCTGGAGAGCCCGCGATCAGCATGGGCAGGATCTGCACAGGAGAGCAGCCACGCTGCCCGGGGGCTGCGCTCAGCCAACGGCCCGAGAAGTCGGCAACTTAACTGGCCTAAATGGGTTTAACTCGATGTGATTTTGCCGGCGAACCACTAAATTGAACGAATACGAACTAAACTGAACTCAACTAAGCTAATCATATCACATTACTAGCGTTATTAGCCGAGCGACGATATAAGTGAAGGTCCGGTGATGGCAGACTGCAGTATCGGGTCGCCTCCTGCACTGACCCGCGCTCGGTCCCATCGATTATCGAAAAACACGACGTTTTCTTCCGCTCGTCGTTTATTCTTCTATTTTCAGCGCCGTCGCGTCGAGCCGTCGAGACTCCTCGCGAGAGCAGAAGCTCCGAAGACTAAAAGTGCGCGAGGCAAAAAAAAATATCTAAAAAGAATAAATGTTTTTCGGTGATCAACATTGTTGTGAAAAAGAAAGAAAAATTAAATGTGCGCTTGTGTAAAAGTGAGTTTTTTTTTATTGTGATTTTTTTGCTTTAGTTTGTATAGTTAAAAGGTGTCGAATGTTTTGACGATTCCGCGCTGTGCTTTAACGTACGCGGCGACTTTTAGAGACTCGCGTTTTTGTAGTTTATTTTTAGGTTGCTGATTTTTATAATATTTTTATAATAAAGTTCGAGGAGATGAAAACTAAGAGGAGAGTGGTTGAACGTTATTTTCCTCGCCGAGTGAGGATGTCGAATATTGGAACAAAAAAAGGAGAGAAATAAATGTGGATATCTGGTCTTCGTGTCGTCGGGTCTCCCACCGATGGACCGAGGGGGGGAGAAACCCGGCGACGCGTACCTGACTCCTCCCCGTGCTTCCCCACTCTCGTCGATCGTCTCCTGCATCGACGATTTTTTTTTATCCGGTCCATGGATTTTAAATCGGCATTTTAAATCGGCATTTTAAATCGGCATTTTAAATCGGCATTTTAAATCGGCATTTTAAATCGGCATTTTAAATCGGCATTTTAAA
>JAPYZD010000070.1:0-78250 GCA_030522725.1 Ichneumoninae sp. B BG-2022a
ACGGTCATCGCTGTGGCGACTATCAGCAGTACTGCCATCGTCAGCATGAACTTTGCCATGGCGCAAAAAAGTATTGTTCGATTACTCGGGTAAAAATATTAACTCTTGATGCTGTGAGCGTACTGTTGGATATCGACGCATCGAACGCGACTTATATAGTCGATCACTGCCTCATAAGCCTGTGCCGTTCTTCCCCGAAAAGATGGTAGGTACTCGAAAAATTTGTTTGCAGAGTCATCCCTGGCCTAATTGTGCCCGCAAAGTTTGCTCGCTGGCAGCGATCTCCGTATCTTAGAACCTTATCTGGAAATCTGCTGCGCCAGGTGAGGTGCGTTGACGGCAAAGTGATCAAGTGATCACAAGTGCACGGGGAAGAATGGCTATGCTATATTAAGTTGATGCGATGAATACTTCATTCACAGTTTATCGTCCCACCGAGAGTCTATACTTTTACCTGAATAATTTATTCGGGACTTCCCCAGTGGGGCTGATTCGAGTCACGCACCTATAGCCGAATTTGCTAATCTGCTGCGGCCAATGAGGCGCGCAGAAGATAAACAAAAAAATCGCGGATATTTCAAATTTAATTGGCTGTGCCGCAGAATAAATTATTCGGGTGACGAGGGTGTTGGGAAGATCTGTAGCTGAATGATGGATTGCTAAGCTATATAAAACTGATCCAATGAGCAGTTTCATCACAGTGCAGCGTCACACCAAGAGTTTATACTTTTACCGGAATAGCTTCATAGAGTCTTTTCCTGCGCAATGGTGAAATTGATTTTGACCATGGCAGTTCTGGTGATAGTCGCCGCAACCGCGATCATCGCCGCCCCATCGGAAGGTACGACTCCACGAAATTTTCCGTCTGTTCCACTGATAAAAAAATACTGCTGAATCAGCCAAAGGTCATCAATCACAGATTAGAACGTTCAATTAAAGATTTAATTGGGTCGAAGCAAATATTTTCGTGAATTCGTAAAAAAAAATGTTTGAACTAACCGATCTTTCAGCTGTACCAACATAATATTCAGTTCAACGCCCCTGCCCGAATGTGTGGTTCATTGAACATTATTTTTTAAGAGTACGCATCGCTTAACGATTTATCGCAATAGCAGATTTCGGAGGCGACTTTTCGGAAGCGAAAGTGGTCCAAACCGGAGAATCACCTACGACTTGCTGTCCTTCAAACCTGGAATGGCATTTGCCACCTGCAATTCTCATTGTGTAGCCTTGGGAAAAGTTGGGGGCTCATGCAAAGGAGGCATCTGCGAGTGCAATGAGTCAGTTAATTCTTATTTTTTAAATTTAAATTCCAATCATTGACTGGATATATGTTGTATTTTACGATAAAATGTTCTCAATCAATTTAGGGGAGGCATCAAGGAATGGTGGGACAACAACTTAGGCTACAACAATTGCCCGCCAACCTTCGGAATTAATTTTGTGGACTCTACTGCACGAACATGTGATCTAATTAATAACCCTTTGATAAGGATGATTAAACATAGAAATAGTACATTTCGATACGGGTGCGAAAAAAACTTTTTCTGACGAGTGTCAGTTTTTCGCACGAGCCGAAGGCGAGTGTTGCAATCACACGAGTTGAGAAAACGTTTTTCGCACGAGTATCGAACAAAATTTTATTTCACAAAGTGTGAAAATGGTAGTTTTCGCACGAAACACAAAAATGCGTGACATAAAAAATATTTCCTATTTTTTTATTTCCATTGTAAGAGCAAAAAAAGACGCAAAAAATGAATTATATCCTCTTAGGGAAACTGCATTCTCGCGGTAAATTAACCATTCCGTGTGCGAGAGATCTACCTTCTTGGGAAATTCTGACGCAAAGGAGAGACCTATGAAATAATTGACATGACGGTGGTTGCTTCTATAAGAGTTACTGTGGAGTGTCTGTATCGGTGTATTAGTTTCTCTCGGATACAGTGATTTCCCGCCCGTGGCATGTGTGCGCCACGGTTCTCGCGGTGAAAGCGAGTCTCTCGCACGCACGGAACTTAAGCGTGTGTGTACGACGGAGGGTAGGGCACAGAGCGAAGAACCAACCCAGCCACTCAAAGCCCGCATATCGCTATGGGAAATAACCGACTCTCTCAGACATAAAAAAAGGGAAACGAACAACACCGCCTTCCTTATTGTTCAAGGGAATCTATTTTTTTCTCTTACATAAAAAAACAAAAAGACTAAAAGGTGTTCGCTCGGTAAAACAGTGCTTACTTAGGCGCGGGATAAAATTTAACTACGCAATTGGTCTATTTCACGGTCGTTACGTAAACAACTCGCACTTTCGCCTGCGGCGCTTCTTCTGTAACATGAAATGTTTTCTAAATTGATTAAGGGCGTTTAAATAATCAACGTCGACGATTTAAGTATTGCTTGATAAAACGCCGACATGATAAATGTAAAAGAAATTTCGTTTCTTTTTTGTCAAGTGGCTTCGGACTCGTAGGAGGAAACTTGTTTACAAAGTGTTCGGGGTAAATCCACGGGATGCGCAGTTTCAAAGCGGCGCGGGTGCATCTCTTCGCTCGGCACGAGGGAGAGAAGCCTCGGTCTCGTTGGAATGCTTCAACCGTTATGTCACCACTGCGGCGCGTGTACTCTCGCGGTCTGAGCTGGCTACTTGTTCGCTCCTCGAGTGATCGAGCTTCTCGGATAACCATATTATCGAATAGATGAACTCTCACCTTCTCGATTCGTTGGTCACATCGGAATTGTCCATTTCCAGTCTTTATCTTCGCTAGAACGCCCGCTCACGAGAAATCTCGTATCCCCGCTCGCCGCCACCGAGCCGCAACTTTCTCTTCGCGGATAAACGATTAATATAAAAATAAAATAAAGTCAAATGAAATAAAATAAAATAAATTGAAATGAAATAGAATAGGGCTGAAGGACCCTGATGAATGGGCGTTAGTCTGAGGGGGGGACTAATCACACATTTATTCAGACGATACAATCAGATGTTGTATCAATCAAGCTAAAAAAGCGCATTTACTGCTACTACTAAAATAGAATAAAATAAAATAAAATAATGTTTAAAACAAATGTAAAGACCCTTGGCGTATTATTATTCATTTAAAGTCTCTGAAATATCCACGCTATTTTCCTTCGCCGAAATATCTCGGCGGTTAATTAATCACCGTGATATCTTTAAGGTAAACGAATTAGAGAAGGTAACGGAGAAATGTTCGAAATAACTTTCCCATTCGATACGAAACTCGATTGAAGTTGTAAGTCGAGTCCGGGGAATGCAGGGCTCCGTCCAGAGTAACGTCAGCCCTGAAGTAGCGCGTTCGCGAGTGAACGTCTTTCTCCGCTCGGGTAATGGGCAAACCGAGCGCTGCTTGGCGTGTTGCAACGTACAAACGATCGCCGGTGCGGTACACTTCGTCTGTAACGCTCTGAATTAAAATCCCGGAGAACGCGAGTCTAACGTGGCGCGGTACGAGTCCGGTCGAGCGAGGGACGCGCGATCCTGCACGCGAAACCCGATACGATTTCCAATTTATTAAACCGAGATTTTACGAATATTTAACACTGCTTCCGATACGGCAAAAGGAAATCGTCTCGAATTGCTCGATTTTTTATCTTCCAAGCCAAAAAAATACGACTTGCAGTTTTTTTTTATTCATCAAATTTATCTATAAAATTATCAGCGAAAAATTTCGATCCACAATTTATATGTTTTTATTTTCTTTTTCAGGTTTCCAGCGCGAACGTATTTACCTGCCCGAACGGTGAGTAAAGATCTTCTCCGTTCTTAGATACTTTCTTGGGGTGACGACAATGAGGCATACAGGTGACCGTGCGAAGGGCTGATAGGTGACGACGACTCGACCCTTACCTGTCCTCCGAGTCCGGTGCAAGAGTCGTTATACCGGAGACTCGCAGGTACCAAAAACAGCCTCGGAGAATCTCGCTCCGGAGCGATTCGGGACAACCTTGCGATCCCCCCGAGTGCAGCCTTTAGCCTCGAGCGCGTTCTCTTTATCTCCGCCGAACTTTGTTCGTCGGGGGATTACCGAGAAACAACATTTTAAGGTCTCTTTCTCCGGTGAGCATTACGGAGGCCCCGGAGGCTTTCGAGCTGTGTCCAATGGCACGGCTCAACGGCAGTAAATCCTTCGTGGAAAGCTTTCAAAAATTACTACGGATTCGCAGCTGGACAGCCGGCGGAATCTTCCCAATTATCATCGCAGGGAAGATTTATCTCCGAACCGAAGCCCACCTAACGAAAGTGGTTAATTTTGTCCAGGGATTAATGAAGCGCAGAAAATTTTGACGCTTAAGTAAAATAGTTTTGGCTGAAGGACTTAGGTCGATGGCCAATTGACTATATAGGGTAGAGCGAGGCAAAATTGGGCAACGGGGCAAAACGGGTTTTTGGGCAAAACGTCATTTCTCAATAATTTTTGGATGCCCGAATTCACCCTATCGGATACATCAGGCTTTTCTGCCCAGTTTTGCCACCTTGTCCGATCCAAAAATTATTGAAAAATTTAGTTTTTCCCAAAAACCCCGTTTTGCTGCGTTGCCCCATTTTGCCCCGCTCTCCCCTATTTATATTCTTAGGACAACTTACGCTATGCAATGCTATGTATCAAAAATTGTTCCATCTGGAATATTGTCAATAAATCCACTACTACTACTACTAAAATAGTTTCCGGAGCCCCGAAGGCTGAAACGGGGATGCTGGGAAATTCGTGGATGCGCGGTATTATCGAATTGATGAAGAGGCTGTCGATTTTAGCGACACGGTTCAACACTTCGACCGAACACGCGAGAACGACGGTACGATTGCGACGAGGCGCTACTCGCGTATCCCTGCAGTACGGCTTTACACCTGGTTAACGGCAAAAAAATGGCACCTTCACACTGACGGCACGAGGCAACCTACATAATTGCGCGATTGTAGAGTTGGAGGACGTAGAGAGGAGAAAAATGTGGAACGGCGTTAAGTGCTCACGTAAGGTGCTTGTAGCTCCGTGTGTAATCCGACAACCCTCATTGTCACTGCTGCGGGTACCGTTCATTCGTTGAGTGATGAGTTGTTGCACTCGTTCAACCGGTCTTATTGTCGGTAGAGGAATAAAAAGTGGAAACAGTGAATTAAAAATTAAGACAAAGGTCAGGAAAGATTTGAGCTGGGTGGGCTCCGGCCTAGAAAATATTAAATATTTCAAGATCTGGGCAAACGAGTCAGAAAGTTCGCCATTCCGGTTTTCGGAAGCTTGTATTTCCGGCTCTTGAGGCCTAAAGTCACCAAATTTTTTACACGCTCTTTCCGGATTCAGACCAAACAAAATCAAGTGCAGGGACTGCAGCGACTGCACTGAGAAAAAAAAATTGGTTGGAGTAACCAAAAGTCGCGGTGACATACGTTCAAAGCTGTTTTTTGTTTGGTACAAATAAAGCATTGTTTTGTTAAACGATTATTGGCATCAATTTATTCAAAATTCGTCGTTTGAGATGAACATTTTTGTTATACCAACCGAATACACCTTTGAACGTATGTCACCGCGCATTTGGTTAATTCGACCATTTCTTTTCCTCAGTGTACACCTCTTGCTCCGGGCGCATTCTTCACAATAACAAAAATCTACGCAGTCGAACGAACCGAAGTTCCCCGATTGTTGTTATTACAGCCCGGTAAATAGGCAAGAAGAGTTGGGGAGCACGCAATCGCAATCGTCGGGCGGTGAAAACGAGGCATCCTAGCGGAGCGAGAGAAGAGAGAAGGGGCGCACGGTGAATCAGGATAATGGGAGTTGGCCGGCGCAGCGGGATACGCTCGGGAGCGAGGCCCGGCGCTTCTAGATGGTTTCCTCCTCCGGCCGTAGTGCGGCCCGGTGGCGGAGGAGCGGCCGAGAAGAAGGAAAGAAAATAAGAAAACAAGAAGCCGGAGAGCGTACCGGGACTGCATTCCGAGGCCGTGAGTCCGGTTCGTCCTGCATCACCACCTCCCGGTCGTCCTAAAAATATATACGATTGCCGAGTCGCGGCGACGAGAACGATATTGTCCCGGGGCGCCGCGTCGTCCCTCTCGGCTCGTCTGACCCGCCGCGAACGGGAATCACCGACGGAAGTGGGACTCGCCATTTCCTCGAAGCGGGAGACGCATACATTTTCCCTACCACAATTACGCAACGCAATTAAACCTCCGATCGACACAAAATAAAAAGGTGAACAAAAATAAATAAAACGGTGCTACCCGAACAATCCTCTGCACAACCCGCCAAATACACTGCTATACTCAACAACAGGAATCATCCCAATAGTTCAAAGATCCAAAGTGCTCACTAAAAAATTTGCCATAAACCAGATCGAGAATATTAAGCCACTATGTACTCAACCGCTTCAACATGTTACACGCAGACACAAATTTCCCACACACACAATCTACCAACAACTAGAATTAATGGCCAACGAAAGAATCACGTTATAAAATCGACGAATCTTTTAAGCGTAATTTACGGAAGGGAAAAAAATTAGGAGGACCTTCCACATACCAAAGACAAACCCGGGCTGAAGGACTCAGGTCGATGGCCCTTTGCCAAAGTGTATTATCAACATAGGAATCAAACTAATATAAGGAAACACTTGTACAAAAATTGTTAAGCACTGACAATAAATCTCTTTTACTACTAGTACAACTAAATGAAACAAAAAAATAAAAAACGCGCTTCTATTTTCTGATTCAGAAAAAAACCGGTCGTTTCAAAGATAATCAGTGCCGATTCGATGCAGATTTTCGTATGTATTATTGAGAGGATGGTTGTCGTAACGCGCGTTCTTGAAATGTCGATGTTATCATTGTCGTCTGAAGAAATGAACCAAAAAAAATTGTCGTCGATAATCGCGGAACGCTAGTGGGCAACGTAGTCGGTGATAGAAGCTCGGAACGCCGCGGCGTACTCGTGGCCGGGTGACCTTTCGTGGAGTAAAAGTATCTTGCATGCCGGTTAGCCACGGGGCACGAGAGAACGACAGACTCTCGGCTCTGCGCGCGGGCCACGCGTTGCAGGGGACCGATCGAGCGCGGCGGCGAGCATTAGATTCGCGCCTGGGATCGACGAGTTTTTCGAGGACCTACATATTAACGTTGGATATACATGCATCCGCGTCGCGTACGTGAGAAGGCGCGTATAAACACACCCGCGGACTCACACCGAGAGAGTCCGCAACTTGTTTCGTAATTGCTCAACCTCTGGATGTTACGTGCGCGGCGCAAAACTACTCTGGGAATTATTCAAAGAATCAATCACTAACCGAGCAAAGTTCAACGCCGCGATTGTTCATTGTCATTCGTATCAACTCTACTCCATAATAATAATAATAAATTATATTTATTATTATTTATTTATTATTTAATCAACGAAAAATGCCCATTTAGATATATAAATAATATTTCCAACATAATACAAACATACAGTACAAATATACATTAAAATCAACACTTGAGCTCGCCTAAAAGTCCCCAAATTTGTTGCCTAGGCCCAAGATTTACCCATTTATTATTATTATTATTATTATTATTTGAACCAAATAATCACCGAATAGGCTTTCTCCAAATTTTGTCGAGTTCGAATTACGCAAGAGGAGTTACTATAGTGGCTTAAAAGAGCAAAGTTAAAGTAAAAAGAAGTCGGCCCGCCTGCGTGGTTTACTTTGGATCGTACGAGATTCTCGTCGCCTGACACGGATAAACTTCTCGGTAGGACCCGAGTAAGTGAGCTGGAAGCGACGAGAAGCGGAGGACGCGATTAGCTAGGAAGTGCGGAAGATACCGGATACCGATGCACCTCTGCTGCGCCCGCACGTTCCTGCAATAGTTTACAACCATGCGTCTCGGGCGACAAGCCTGTATTCAGGCGACGCTGTCTGCTCCCGTGTAAAGTCTGGTGGAAAAAGCCCGGGGCAAAGAAACCGAGGCTGGCAGCCGGCACAATATAGCAGCTAACAACACATCGCGGCGGCGTTCCAGTTCGAGTGAAATATGGAAGGAGAATAAACTTCATTCGAGCTCGCTTCAGCCTCGACTACGCGGACGGAGGTATAAGAGCAACTTTTGACACCGCTAGCCGGGCCCCCTCTCTCGCTCGTGGCTCGAGGATCAAAGCGCGCGACCCCCTTTGAAATCTTCTCTAAATGAGAGTGAAGACGCGCCGGGCTTTTTAAGTACAGACGACTAGTTGTACTTGAATTGGATCACGATACTCGATGTAGGTCGAGCTACCTACACTCGATCCGACGTGAAAATACTCGCTTTACATCAGGATCGCTATATCAGACGCTTGGAGACAAAATTTTTTTTTTTTTAATAAAAAATAATAATTACTGTATGAAATTTATGTTTGTGCATAAATCGACAAATGTTTAAGGCTGCGTTTTATGTACACAAGCATGATCATTTTGTGGATCCATTTTTCTTGTAACTCATGCATCAAAAGTGCTACTTTTCGTGCCTACCGAGAGTGGCGTATGCGCACATCAGTTCGATCTTACTTTACGCACGCACTTTACGCACGCTGCACTGTACGCAAAACACGCGCAGTAGGCCTTGCTGTACCGTGTTACAGTCCGCAAGCATGGAGTAGGGGCCAGCGGGGCAAAATGGGACAGTAGGACAAAACGAGACAGTGAGGGCAAAACTCAATGTTCCAATAATTTTTGGATGCCCTATTTTGTCCCAACGATACATCTGGGTTTTCAACCTCGTTTTGCCCCACGGACCACCATCGCCACCATCCAAAAGTTATTGGAAAATTGCTTTTTATCTCATTATCCCGTTTTGCCCCGCTGTGCCATTTTGCCCCGCTCTCCCCTAGCACTTCTCCAGAATTCGTTACAAAACTTACTATTATAGAATTCAAAAAGTAAAAAAAAACTGATGCGAGCAGGACTACTCGGTAGAAGATCAATTGGTACTGTTAAAAAAAAAGTGCATCGTTGGATCGATCGAGGAGTCTCGAAGCACCGTTCTCCCAATCGGTTTGTCCCAAAAATTCCGATGGGCAATTTATTCGCCGCTCGACTGCTCGGATTCGGGCGAACGAAATTTATCGGAACACCGTCACGGTGACCGGGAAACAGCGCCGATAAACTTGTCGCCGAATGGTGAGAAGGAGCAGAGGGAGAAGATTGTCGCTCGAATTCGAAACCTCGGAGCGGAGACGAGCTCCCTCACCATCGAGGTTTCACCGGCGATCTCCGGCGATATTCATCTTCCTACATATCCGCGCGTTTTCTGCACCAAAGCCGGGAATCCATCCAGCGGCAACATATCGCCGGTGATGTGCGGAGATGCGAGCAAGAGCTCGCACTAAAAACGATCGAGGTCGAGTCGTCCGTCGAGTCGTCCGTATAGGTCACCGGTTAGCCGCCTTTCGCATCGACACCGTGACGCTAACACGGTCGTCGGTGACTCTTTGTTCATATAGTTATACCCGCTATGCGTCATTTCGAAAAGTCGATAAATGTCGGCACAAATGGACGAATCAGATATAATAATTTACGATTTTTTTTTTTAATCTGTTATTAACTTTCGACGATGTTTTTTCTTCGACAGGATGGGAACTTAGAGGTATCCACTGCTACAAATTCTTCAACATCAGGCACTCGTGGGAAAAGGCTGCGGAATTATGCAGAAGGTACGATTTAGTGAAATCAGCTTCGATTTTACTTAAGAGCATGTGAAACTCTCTCCCCTCCACAATCCCGTGCCCAGTTGGCATCAAAAACTGTTATCAACTTTTTTCACGGATGCTAGCATCTACGATCAAGAGAAAAGTGTCGTCGAAAGTTGACATGTAATCCGTCTTTGATGACACTGTTCTCTTGACCTGAGATACAACCCGTGAAAAAAGTTTATTGCAGTTTTTATTACCGGCCGCGGTATTTCACCTGCTCTTAAGCTGATGTGGTCTAACCCCCCGCTGACTTGGTAACAAAAACTATACTGAATGCCGTTTTGAGACCGCAGACCGCCGAGGAAATAGAAAATCGGCTTTCCCTGCGTCTGCCGAATCCTCAGGGAAAGAAAATTTTTGTTACGGGTGTTTCAAATCACCTTGAGCAGACGCCATACTATGTTCCTCCCGTCCAACCCGAACTCGGTCGGTAACGAAAACTGCAATGCCACTTGTTTTCAAGGATTTAGTGGCATTTCCTTTGAACACCAGAGTTTCAGCAACCTTGAAAAAACGAAGCATTACAGATTTAATTACCGACATTCCCTCGACCATTTTGAGCCTCAGCGGCTTCACAATTCCGCATCCCTGATCGACAGTTAAAAAAAAAATCCATGATTATTATAGGTACGGAAGCGACCTGATGGTCGTAGAGTCCTACAGCGAGAACAACATGTCCGTGAGCATGGTGGGAAGGCATCTGGATCGTTACTGGCTCGGTCTTGCCTCCCTGGACGATCTCCGAACGAACACCCTGGAATCGGCAGCTGGGATGTTGGTCTCCCAGTACGCCGGTGAGTAATCTCGATTTCTCATCATCCGCGTAAACGCGATGCCCCTAACGTCCCGTATATTAATTTCTCGCGATCGCGGATCATAAATCAAGGTAATAATTGCTCTCGCCACGCCCGTTAGCGCGCACGGCTAAATTACCTCGCCCCCCTCCTCAATCGCGATTATCGCAGACGTTCACGGTTTCGCGGTTTCACGGACATCGAAGCGCGCCGCTAACACCCACGTACATAATGAAGTTATTAATAAATCCGGTAACTCGAACGCGTATCATCTCTCCGTGCCGCGAGCAACTGTTACGATGTTTCGGCTTCCTTCCTTCTTCTTTCCGGTCGCGATTACTCGAGAAAGAAAGAAGAAAAAAAAATGTGCTACGGTCGCTATGCCGAGTACGTTGGTCTCGTGCCTCCGCGATCGTATCGAGGTCGCGGAAACGCGGAACTCTCCGCACCGAGATAACATACTCGGCCCGGCACGAAGACACACTTTTCCCACAACAATGCACAGACGAGACGCCTCGTGGAATCCGCCGACTGTGATCGGGGCTCGCTCCGCTCCGGTGTAAGCGCACGAGTGAAGACACATTTGCATAACTCCTGCGTTGCGTGAGACACGATTGCGTTAAATAATTTTACAATTTGGACCGAGAGAAAACTATGCGCGACGAATAAAAATGCACATACGAATAAAAGAGAAATTGTCGCACCCAAAAAAATAATTTATTTGTCGGCCACCGTTTATTTGGTTCAAGTAAAAAATTTTATTTGATTTAAATAAATATTTCTTTCATTTAAGTAACTATTTACTTAATTAAAATAAATATTTATTTCACTCAAATAAATGTTTTACTCAAACTAAATAAACGGTTGCCGTCAAATAAATTTTTTTCTGGGTGCGAATTTCTAATGAATTTTTTTTGTTTTTCTGAAATTTAGGATTCTGGGCGTCGAGACAGCCTAATCCGAAATCCGGCGAGTGCGTGGACGTGGCTGTGACCGACGATCAGCAACAATCATGGGAACTGACGACCTGCGAGTCTCTGCTTCCGTTCATGTGTCGTGCAAGCGCGTGTCCCGCGGGTAAGCTGAGGGAGCGCTTTGATAATTGTAGACATATATTTCTCTTGTCCGCTTTGGAGAGAATTATCATTGTTGTTGTGATTCTTTATCCAATTTTCCATATATTTCGCATTTCTCACAGGATCGTTTCACTGCTCGAACGGGAAGTGCATAAACTCGGCATTCAAGTGCGACAAGCAGGACGACTGCGGTGATTATTCCGACGAGCTCGACTGCCCCACGAATTGTCAGTACTACATGGCGAGCAGCGGTGACGTCGTCGAGAGCCCGAATTATCCTCACAAGTACGGGCCGCTCAGCAACTGCAAGTGGACTCTCGAGGGCCCGCAGGGGCACAACATACTCCTGCAATTTCAGGAATTCGAGACCGAGAAGAGTTTCGATATAGTGCAGATACTGGTGGGCGGAAGAACGGAGGACAAGTCCGTCAATCTCGCGACTCTGTCCGGCAAGCAGGAACTCAGCAACAAATTGTTCGTTTCCGCTTCGAATTTCATGATAATTAAATTCAGCACGGACTCGTCGGTGGAGAGGAAAGGCTTCCGAGCTTCGTGGAAAACCGAGCCGCAAACGTGCGGGGGCGTCTTGCGGGCAACCCCGCAGGGCCAGGTACTCACCTCGCCGGGCTATCCGCAGAATTATCCTGGAGGCCTGGAGTGCCTCTACATTCTTCAGGCTCAACCAGGAAGAATCATGTCGCTCGAGGTAATTCTTTTTTTCTTTTAGTCTTTCCATTTTAGAAAAAAAAATGTATCGTGAGATGATGAAACAATTTCTTTGGCCCATTTAACAACAAGAAAATTATAGTGCTATGATGACACGATTTCTTTGCAGATCGAGCACTTGGACCTCGAGATGAACAGGGATTATATTCTCGTGAGGGACGGCGACTCGCCGATGAGTCGTCCCGTGGCAAGATTGACCGGCAAAACTGAGGACAATCCTACGGTGATAATGTCAACGGGCAGCAATCTTTATCTCTACTTCAAGACGAGTCTCGGTGACTCGAGACAAGGTTTCAGCATTCGTTACACTCAGGGCTGCAGAGCGACTATCATAGCAAGAAACGGAACCGTTCAGTCGCCGTCTTACGGACTCAACGATTATCCCAACAATCAGGAGTGCCTGTACCGCGTTAAGAATCCCCAGGGTACCGCGCTCTCCCTGAAATTCGTCGATTTCAACGTTCACAACACCGACTACGTTCAAGTTTACGACGGTTCGAATACCAACGGGCTCAGATTGCACTCGGGCAATGGTTTCACCTCGAACACCCGGCCGAAGATTACTCTTACTGCCGAGAGCGGTGAAATGCTCGTCAGATTCGTCTCCGACGCTCTGAGAAGCAGCAGCGGGTGGCAAGCAGCATTCTCCTCAGGTACTGTAACTCCTCACTCACGAGCAGTATGATCCAATCTCGACAACAGCAATCGCTAAAAATATTCATTCATGAAATTTATTAATTAAATGTATTAAATATATTGAACTGGTTTATTTAATTTATTAATTTATTAATTTATTAAATTTACTAGACTTGTTAAGTTTTATGTATATTTCTGAAGGAAAGGTAAGGAAAGTACTAATTGAAATTGTTTCGATGTTAAGACTGTCCACCCCTTCAATCGGGCGAGGGAGCATTGGCCTCGAACAGAGACACGGCTTTCGGCACGATCGTCACATTCACCTGCCCACTGGGACAGGAATTCGCGACGGGCAAGCCGAAGATAACGACCGAATGTCTGCCCGGTGGTAACTGGTCGATAACGTACATACCGAAGTGCCAGGAAGTCTATTGTGGTCCGGTACCGCAAATCGATAACGGATTTTCCATCGGTTCCTCAAACGTGACTTACCGTGGTCTGGCGACTTATCAGTGCTACGCCGGATTCGCCTTCTCAACGGGAAAACCGACGGAAAAAATTTCCTGTCTCGCCGACGGGCGATGGGAGAAGAAACCTGCCTGTCTGGCCTCCCAGTGCGCTCCGCTTCCGGAAGCGCCTAACGCGAACATAACTATACTGAATGGCGGGGGACGAAGCTACGGAACCATCGTGAGGTTTGAGTGCGAGCCCGGGTACGTGAGGAGTGGACATCCGGTTATACTTTGCATGAGCAACGGTACATGGTCCGACGACGTGCCGACGTGCTCCCGTAAGTTTGAACCCTCCGGACTATCGCTGCGTCAATAAAGTCCTGCATGAATTATTATTTTAATCATTATCGATGCTTTTTCTTAGGTGCCGAGTGTCCCATCCTTCCAAACGTGAAGAACGGTTTCGTAGTCGATACCCACAAGCAGTACCACTTCGGCGACGAGGCACGAGTTCAGTGCAACCGAGGCTACAAACTAACAGGCTCGAACATTATCCAGTGCGGTACCGATCAGAGATTCGAGAACGTGCCGTCTTGCGAAGGTAACCATAGACCGGTCATCCACTTAGGACACGAATCGATCAAATAACTGCGATATTAAAATTTGTCGAATTATGATTTTTTCTTCAAAGATATAAACGAATGCGCGTCAAGTCAATGCGATCTCGCCTCCACCGAGTGCATAAACGCACCGGGTGCGTTCACCTGCAAATGCAAATCCGGTTTCGCGCCCACGATGGAATGCCGCCCCGTCGGCGACTTGGGACTAATAAACGGAGGAATTCCCGACGAGTCGATTACCGTCTCGAGTTCCGAAAATGGTTACACGAAGACCGTGAGTTTAAAGAGTAAAAATACAAAAGTAACTCTGCTTCCAGTTTTGAGATAAATGTACTGATTTTTTCATCTTCAGGGTATCCGCCTCAACAACGGAGACGGCTGGTGCGGAAACAACGTCGAGCCGGGCTCGAACTGGGTGATGATCGACATGAAAGCGCCGTCCATTATTCGAGGCTTCCGCACGCAGGTCGTGGCCAGGTCCGACGTCAGTTTGGCTTACACTTCCGCCGTGAGGATTCAATATACCGACGAGCTGACCGACGCCTTCAAGGACTACACGAATCCCGACGGTACACCGGTCGAATTCAGAATACTGGAGCCCACTCTGTCGGTCCTGAATCTACCGGTTCCAATCGAGGCGAGATTCATCAAGTTCCGCATTCAGGACTACGTCGGCGCGCCCTGCGTCAAGCTCGAGATAATGGGCTGCACTCGCCTCGAGTGCAGCGACGTTAACGAGTGCGCAACCAACAACGGCGGATGCCATCAGAAGTGCATAAACAATCCGGGAAGCTATTCGTGCATGTGCAACACCGGCTACGAGCTTTACAAGGGTAACGGCACGGCCGGCTTCCACATTGCGAGGTCCGAGACCGGCGAGCGAGACGGCGATCTGTATCAGCGGAACAAAACTTGCGTGCCGGTTATGTGTCCGTCATTGGACGCGCCGGAAAATGGAAAAGTCCTCGCTACCAAGGTACGTGCCTAAAAACAAACAAAAAATTGTAACATCATCCGGCAAACTTGGAGGAGGCATTTACTTATTTTTACAATTTTCTTGTTTTTATAGGAACAATATCACTTTGGGGATTTGGTGAGATTCCAGTGTAACTTTGGCTACGTTCTGGCTGGATCATCGGCGGTTATTTGCACATCAGCGGGAGCGTGGAACGGAACTACTCCCGAGTGCCATTGTAAGTGTACTTTCCTGATCGATGATAAAAATAGAGTTGAAGACATTTGTATTGTTCTCTTAATTTATTAAAAGTTCTCGTAATCGTTTTAAAATTCTCTTAATTTTTTTTCACCTCTCAGATGCCAAATGTGTGTCTCTACCTGACGACAAGAACGAGGGTCTGTCGGTGATCCGGACGGACGAGAGCAGCGTTTTGGTGCCCTTCCAGCAGAACGTCACTCTGAAGTGCAGCAACAATGGTCGTTCGTTGAGAAACACAGCGACTTCCGGTTTCCGTCAGTGCGTCTACGACCCGAAACCCGGTCTTCCGGACTACTGGCTCTCCGGTTATCAGCCAGCGTGTCCTCGGGCCGACTGTGGAAAGCCATTGCCGACTCCGGGAGCCGAGTACGGCAAGTTCATGGACACGAAGTACCAGTCGTCATTCTTCTTCGGTTGCCAGGACACCTTCAAGCTCGCCGGCCAAACCAACCGTCACGACAACGTCGTGCGTTGTCAGGCCAACGGAGTGTGGGACTTTGGTGATCTTCGCTGCGAGGGACCTGTCTGCGAAGACCCCGGACGTCCGAGCGACGGTTTCCAGGTCGCCCGGAGCTACGAGCAGGGATCCGAGGTCCAATTCGGCTGCGGAAGACCGGGCTACATCCTCATAAATCCCCGACCGATAGTTTGTCTTCGGGAGCCGGAGTGCAAAGTCGTGAAGCCGCTGGGACTCGCATCCGGCCGGATACCCGACGCCTCCATAAACGCGACCTCGGAGAGACCCAACTACGAGGCGAAGAACGTAAGATTGAATTCCGTGACCGGTTGGTGCGGAAAGCAAGAGGCTTTCACCTACATAAGCGTCGATCTCGGACAAGTGTTTCGCGTCAAAGCCATACTCGTTAAGGGCGTAGTGACCAACGACATCGTCGGACGACCGACCGAAATTCGTTTCTTCTACAAACAATCGGAGAGCGAGAATTACGTTGTTTACTTCCCGAACTTCAATTTGACGATGAGAGATCCCGGTAATTACGGTGAGCTGGCTATGATAACCCTGCCAAAGTACGTCCAAGCGCGTTTCGTTATTCTGGGTATCGTGAGCTACATGGACAACGCTTGTCTGAAATTCGAACTCATGGGATGCGAGGAACCCAAGGTCGAGCCTCTCCTCGGCTACGACTACGGATTTTCGCCTTGCGTCGACAACGAACCACCGGTCTTCCAAAATTGTCCTCAGCAACCGATAATGGTGCAGAAGGGCCCCGACGGCGGATTACTTCCGGTCAACTTCACCGAACCCACCGCCATCGACAACAGTGGAAGCATCGCCAGGCTCGAGGTCAAGCCACAGAGCTTCAAAACACCGATTCGCGTATTCGAGGACACCGTCGTTAAATACGTGGCCTTTGATTACGACGGAAACGTCGCCATATGCGAGATCAACATTACCGTTCCTGGTTAGTAAATTGCAATCGATAGATGCTTATTAATATTATAATTAATCATATAAACATCCAAATCAACAAACGCATCCACAATTTTCCAAAATATACACAAGATATTATAAATATCTTTTCTAACACAATATAATTACTTAAATAACAATCCTACTTTACGAAAAGTAAATGTAATTTGTTTTTTTTTTTTTTCATTGCAGACGTAACGCCGCCGAAGCTGAGCTGTCCCCAGAGTTACGTAATAGAGCTCGTTGACCAGCAGGAGAGTTACTCGGTGAACTTCAACGAGACCCGTAGAAGAATAAACACGACCGACGCATCCGGTCCGGTCAAAGTTACTTTCGTACCGGAGCGAGCGATAATACCGATCGGAGGTTTCGAGAACGTGACCGTCTACGCCACGGATTCCAGTGGTAATCGAGCCTCCTGCCACTTCCAGGTCTCCGTTCAGGCTACACCGTGCGTCGACTGGGAGCTGAAACCCCCGACGAACGGAGCAGTCAAATGCGTGCCCGGTGACAAAGCCCTTCAGTGCGTCGCCACCTGCAGGTCCGGTTTCCGTTTCACCGACGGTGCCCCGTCGAAGACGTTCACTTGCGACTCGGTGAGACACTGGACCCCGACCTCGGTCGTTCCCGATTGCGTCTCCGAGAACACCCAGCAGGCTGACTACCACGTCATCGCGTCGGTGACCTACAGAGCCAACGGCGCGGTGTCCCGTAACTGTCTGCCCCAGTACCAGGACCTCATGGCTCAGTACTACCTAAACTTGAACAACATCCTGACCCAACGTTGCTCGGCGGTCAACGTCAACATGAACGTCACCTTCGTTCGCTCGATGCCGGCTCTCATCGAGGAAAACGTCCTCAAGATGGACTTCGTTCTCGCGATCGTTCCCGCCGTTCGCCAGCCTCAGCTCTACGATCTCTGCGGCTCGACCCTCAACCTCATATTCGATCTCTCCGTGCCTCACGCGAGCGCCGTCATCGAGCCACTACTCAACGTTTCGGCGATCGGCAATCAGTGTCCTCCGCTGCGGGCTCTTCGATCCTCGATATCCCGAGGATTCACCTGCAGCGTCGGTGAAGTTTTGAACATGGACACCAACGACGTTCCGCGCTGTCTTCACTGTCCAGCGGGAACTTTCGCCGGTGAGAAGCAGAAGCAGTGCACTTCCTGTCCCAAGGGTTTCTACCAGAACAGCGATCGTCAGGGAGCCTGCCTGCGCTGTCCGTTTGGCACTTACACCCGTGAGCTTGGATCCAAGAGCATCGACGACTGCATACCGGTCTGCGGTTACGGAACTTACTCGCCGACTGGATTGGTGCCTTGTCTCGAGTGTCCCAGAAACAGTTACACCGGTGAACCGCCGACCGGTGGATACAAGGATTGCCAGACCTGTCCGGCTGGAACGTTCACCTATCAACCCGCGGCTCCTGGCAAAGATCGTTGTCGGGCCAAATGTTCGCCTGGCATGTACTCCGACACTGGACTGGCTCCTTGCGCCCAGTGTCCCAAGAACTTCTATCAGCCTCAGCACGGAGCTACGACCTGCATGGAGTGTCCGACGAACATGTACACCGACGGTTCGGGCTCCCTGGGCCGGGAAGAATGCAAGCCTGTGCAGTGCACCGAAAGCGCTTGCCAGCACGGCGGCCTCTGCATTCCCATGGGCCACGAGGTTCAATGCTTCTGTCCCGCGGGATTCTCCGGACGGAGATGCGAAACCGATATCGACGAGTGCGCCTCGCAGCCGTGTTACAACGGAGCCACTTGCTTGGATCTTCCTCAAGGGTACAGATGCCAGTGCGCCAATGGATACTCTGGCATCAATTGTCAGGAGGAGAAATCTGACTGCGCCAACGACACTTGTCCCGAGAGGGCCATGTGCAAGGACGAGCCTGGATTCAACAACTACACGTGCCTGTGCAGATCCGGATACACCGGTGTCGACTGCGATATTACGGTATGAATGAGAATTCATCATCTCCAATGAGATTAATCTTTGGTAAATCCTTTATCGATCTTCGATAAATCATTGATCGATCCTTTACCGATCTTCGATAAATCTTTGATCGACTCTTCATCGATCTTCGCATAAACCTTTGATCGATCCTTTATCGATCTTCGATAAATCTTTGATCGACCCTTCATCGATCTTCGCATGAACCTTTGATCGATCCTTTATCGATCTTCGATAAATCTTTGATCGATCCTTTACCGATCTTCGCATACACCTTTGATCGATCCTTTATAGATCTTCACTGAATCCTCGAACGACCTTTAATCGATAATTTTTTTGCAGATCGATCCTTGCACAGCGAGCGGAAACCCGTGTAACAATGGCGCCTCGTGCATAGCTCTGCAGCAAGGAAGATACAAGTGCGAGTGTCTCGACGGTTGGGAGGGTCAAAGTTGCGAGATAAACACGGACGATTGCGCCGAAAAGCCTTGCCTCCTGGGAGCGAACTGCACCGATCTAGTGGCGGATTTCACCTGCGACTGTCCGCCCGGTTTCACCGGCAAGCGTTGTCACGAGAAGATAGATCTTTGCTCCGGTAATCCCTGCCTCAACGGCATATGCGTTGACAATCTATTCGACCACGAGTGCATATGCGATCCGGGCTGGGGCGGTTCGGCCTGCGAGACGAACATAAACGAGTGCTCCGAGAAACCGTGCAGAAACAACGGTCAGTGTCTGGATCAAGTGGACGGTTACACGTGCACCTGCGAGCCCGGCTACACCGGCCAACAGTGTCAGCACACCGTCGACGACTGCGCCGCCGAACCTTGCCAGAACGGAGCCACTTGCATCGACCAGCTGGAAGGATTCCTCTGCAAGTGCAGACCAGGCTTCGTCGGTCTCCAGTGCGAAGCTGAGATCGACGAGTGCCTCAGCGACCCTTGCAGCCCCGTCGGCACCGACAGATGCGTCGATCTCGACAACAAATTCCTTTGCCACTGCCGGGAAGGCTACACCGGTGCAGCCTGCGAGGTCAACATCGACGACTGCGCCGCCCATCCTTGCCTGAACGGCGCCACTTGCCGGGACGAGGTAGGCGGCTACAAGTGCGTCTGTCCCGACGGATGGACCGGCACGAATTGCGAATTGGATGTCGGAATGTGCGCCAACAGACCGTGCCAGAACGACGCCGCTTGCGTCGATCTCTTCCAAGATTTCTTCTGCGTGTAAGTCTTTATACTGTGACCGTTCTGATTCCTACGGATTTTATTTGGGAAGAGAAGCACTGAGTGAACACTTTGAACAGTACTGATCTTTTTTTTTACCCAAAAAAAAAATTATTTGACGGCCACCGTTTATTAAGATTACGTAAAACATTTATTTGATTTAAATAAATATTTATTTCGTTGAAGTAACGTTTTACTTAATTTAAATAAATATTTACTTAACGCAAATAAATATTTTACTTAATCTTAATAAACAGTGGCCGTCAAATAAATTTTTTGTCTTAGTGTGAGCTCAAAAATTCAACTTTTGTTTATGGGAATTCTTATCTTGCGATGCATTTTCAGGTGTCCTTCGGGAACCGACGGCAAACAGTGCGAAACGGCGCCGGAGAGATGCATAGGAAATCCGTGCATGCACAACGGTCGCTGCCAAGATTTCGGCTCTGGACTCAACTGCACCTGTCCAGACGATTACACGGGTATAGGCTGCCAGTACGAGTACGACGCCTGCCAAGCCGGAGCCTGCAAGAACGGAGCCACGTGCGTTGACGACGGTCCCGGCTTCGCTTGCATCTGTCCACCGGGATACACTGGGAAGACCTGCGAGGAGGACATACTCGACTGCAAGGAGAATTCTTGTCCTCCCTCCGCCACCTGCATCGACCTCACTGGGAAATTCTTCTGCCAGTGTCCGTTCAACCTGACCGGAGACGACTGCAGAAAATGTAGTTACATTTTCTTTTGTGTCACTCGATCGTCATCGAGATTGTGTGAATTAATTATAATTATTTTTTTTATGTAGCTATCCAAGTCGACTACGATCTCTACTTTACCGACCCGTCGCGCAGCAGCGCTTCTCAGGTGATACCTTTCTTCACCGGAGGCCACAAGAGCCTGACGGTCGCCCTCTGGGTCCAGTTCACCCAGAAGGACGAGGCTGGAATATTCTTCACCCTCTACAGTGTCAGGTATACTTCGTTGCTCGTCGATTAAATGTGAGAAAAAAATGCCAACGTTGAGATAAATTGATGAGTTAATTGGGCCTATCGTAACTTCAGCTCTCCGCACGTGCCCACGAACCGAAGACCGATGATCCAGGCTCACAGCAACGGAGTGCAAGTTTCTCTGTTCCACGATATCCAGGACGTTTATCTACCGTTCAGGGAATACGCGACCATAAACGACGGCCAATGGCATCACGTCGCTGTCGTCTGGAACGGCGACAATGGCGGTGAATTGATCCTCATTACCGAGGGACTGATAGCCAGCAAGACCGAGGGATACGGAAGTGGAAGAACCCTTCCGCCATAGTAAGATCCTCTCATGAAAAAAATTACAAAAAAAAATCCTGTCATCGTACAGTCTAAATGAAATCGATTGGATCCTTTTAATGCCATGTGAAACAATCTCGCGTGGTGTTTCTCTCACTTCACTGCAAACTCGAATAATGGGTATTCTCTACCTCTCGTGACCCGGTCACGTGACTTTCACCTCCTCTTAAGAGCAGCTGAAATACCGCGGTCAGTAATAAAGACTCTAAGCAACTGTTTTCACGGATAATGGTATCTAACTTCAAAAGAAAAGTGTCGTCGAAGACGGATTACATGTCAGCTTTCGATGACACTTTTCCTTTGATCGCAGATGCTAGCATCCGTGAAAAAAGTTGATCACAGTTTTTGATACCACCTGGGCGCGAGATGAGTGGGAGTGAAGGGGTTTCACCTGTTCTTAAGGTCAAGAGAAAGACGTTTTCCGTCGGTCTCTCTCGCTCCACCGTAAGACCAATGCGCTGGCTCTTTCCCACTCCTCGCTCCGTCACTTGACTTTCACTTCATCTTGAGGATTGCGGCAAGTGGAATCTTCTTCCCGTCCAATGGATTTCATTTGTCATGTACAAAAAAAAACAATCTTCTATCTTTAGCATTGCGTCGTCACGAGGGAGTGGTTTAAAGATTTGCGATTTTTCCAGCGGTTGGACGGTGCTCGGAAAGCCGAGGAGCGAGAACGCCAAGGGCTACACCGAATCGGGTTTCCAGGGACACCTGACCAAGGTTCAAGTGTGGAGCAGAGCGCTCCACGTGACCAACGAGATTCAGAAGCAAGTTCGGGACTGTCGAACCGAGCCGGTTCTCTACCAGGGTCTGGTGCTGACCTGGGCTGGCTACGACGACAGTGTCGGTGGGGTCGAGAGGGTCGTGCCTTCGCACTGCGGTCAGAGGATATGTCGGCCGGGCTACGGTGGCAACAAGTGCCAGCAACTCGAGGCCGACAAGATTCCACCGAAGGTCGAACACTGCCCGGGCGACCTCTGGGTCATAGCCAAGAACGGATCGTCCATCGTCACCTGGGACGAGCCGCACTTCAGCGACAACGTCGGAGTCACGAAGATACAGGAGAAGAGCGGTCATCGATCCGGTCAAACTCTCCTCTGGGGAACTTACGACATAAGCTACGTCGCTTACGATCAGGCTGGAAATTCCGCCAGCTGCAACTTCAAGGTCTACGTTCTGGGTGAGTTTGGATGAAAACTATTCTCGGGGACTATTGAGGGCTCTTTTTTAGATACATTTTTTTTAATGTGGATTTTTTATTTTTGTTTTAGCTGATTTCTGTCCTGAACTGGCCGACCCGATAGGCGGAAGCCAACAGTGCAAGGACTGGGGCTCCGGCGGACAGTTCAAAGTATGCGAGATCTCTTGCAACTCCGGACTCAGCTTCTCTCAGGAAGTTCCCAAGTTTTACACGTGCGGGGCTGAAGGGTTCTGGAGACCCACCACGGATCCCAGCTTGCCGATCGTCTATCCGGCTTGCACGAGTATGCATCTCTAAATGTTACAAAGAAAAAAATTAGTCAGTTTTTTATCACGAGTTTTAATATAATTTTTTTTTTCAAGGTGCAACCCCGGCCCAGAGAGTCTTCAGGATTAAAATGAACTTCCCAACTTCGGTGCTCTGTAACGAGGCTGGACAAGGTGTCCTCAAGCAGAAGGTTCGCAATGCCGTCAACTCTTTGAACAGGGATTGGAACTTCTGTTCCTATTCGTTCGAAGGTAAACATTTTTTAAAATAATATTCGTGAGATGTTTCTTCGATTTTTTTTTTACAATTAATATCCATTTCAAAGGTACGAGAGAATGCAAAAATCTGGACATCGACGTCCAGTGTGATCACCGCGTTAGATCGACGCGCGAGGCCAAGGATGAGGATGGCGGAACTTACATAATATCAGCTGCCGTTCCCGCGGAATCGTAAGTGTGCAATGTGTTTTTTTTTCTTTTATCAACAAATGACAAAGTACCGTTATCATCCATCGATACTTTTTTTTTTATACCGAGCACGATGCTCTTCCGCTACATTGTATCAATCGCAGGTAATATTTGGTTCAGCGAAACTGAGAATTTCTTAATTTTTTCCACGTAATAGAGCGAGACAGGGGCGCCAAGGCAGCGATACGTACGAGGTGGAGATTTCCTTCCCGGCTATAAAGTAAGAATTCTCTCGACAAAGCCATCGTCACACGACACAACGTCATTAAAACTCGTCTCCTAGTAATTCAATTTCATCATTGTCACACTATCATCGTTACTCCCGACAAGTCATTAAAAAAAAATTAATCTTTTAAGATGTATCAAATCTTATGAGATTAGTTTTCTTTTTGTTTAACAGTTTTAGACAAAACTCATGGAATCTGCACGTTTTTACTAACTGTTCGATATCCACAGGTGTGGCAATCGTTCATCTTCATCTTCGTAATCCGTCCTTAACATTGAATCCAAAATATCTCATTTAACACTTTATCGTATTCATCGTTAGGAAAAACACGGAGGAAAGGCAAAAAAAAAGCAACGATTAATAAACAATTAATAAGTTCCCAACAAAATAAATAATAATAATACCCACAACAATTTATCCCACACACAGTGTATACGAAGTAGTCCAGAAAATTGCAGCACGCGGACTCCCGGATCGACACGGTGGCTACATTATTAAAACAAAAATAACGGCTGTATATATTATGCGCATAACTGGAAGCCTGTGCACTACTGAATAACTGATAGACTCTCGACCGAACGAGGCTTTAACATTGTTCCTTCTAATTCACAGCGATCCGATCCAGAATACAAACTCCAACGAACGCGCCAACGTACAGACTCTTCTGGAGAAACTCATACTCGAAGAGGATCAATTCGACGTTCACGATATCTTGCCCAACACCGTACCCGATCCGGCGTCGCTGATACTCAAATCTGACTACGCCTGTCCAGTCGGCCAAGTCGTTATGGCACCAGACTGCGGTAAGTTCCCTCTTCCAATAAATTTTTTTGCTGTCTGAGTGATCCGCACATTTCTTGTCACAAATGTTTTTTCTGTCGTTATAAATTTGCATTTAATTATTCAATGATCCATTATTAATATTATTATTATTATTATTATTATTATTATTATTATTATGCCGCAATACACAAGACTATGCTTGTATTGCCGCCTTGAAAGGCTACAATATGTTTGTATTGTAGCCTGTCAAAGCACGTCTAATAATAATAACTAGCGGTTGTGTTGGCTCGCGCGCTTCGTGCACTCGCATGGATCGTATCACAGTTGCACAGTTCATATCATGCGCGAAATCTATTCCATATGGAATAGACTTTCGAACGCCGTTCATATGCCTAAGAAAACATATTCTATGCAAATTTTCCCAAATCTATATAAGATAATAATAATATTTCATTATATAAAAATACATGATTTAAATATTTTTCAGTGCCCTGCGCGGTCGGAAGTTACTACGACGAGCCTACGAAGAAGTGCGAGTCCTGTCCAGTCGGAACTTATCAGAGCGAGAGCGGTCAGTTGAAGTGCAGCAGTTGTCCAGTGATAGCGGGTCGTTCGAGCGTGACCATAGGGCCGGGAGCGCGAAGCGCGGCCGATTGCAAGGAGCGTTGTCCGGCCGGAAAGTACTACGACGACGGTGCGGGTCTGTGCCGAAGCTGCGGACATGGTTTCTATCAGCCGAACGAGGGTAGTTTCGCTTGCAAGCTCTGCGGACTCGGAAAAACAACGAGAACAGCGGAGGCTGTCTCGCACGAGGAGTGCAGAGACGAGTGCGGTTCCGGGCAACAGCTCGCCGTCGAAGGAAAGTGCGAGCCCTGCCCGAGAGGCACTTACAGGACTCAGGGTGTTCAGGCCGCTTGCCAGGCCTGCCCGCTCGGCAGAACGAGCCCCAACATGGGATCCGCAGCCGTCGAGGAGTGCTCTCTACCCGTCTGCGAACCCGGTACCCATCTCAACGGAACTCTCAACGAGTGCGTTCAGTGCAAGAAGGGCACTTATCAGTCGGAGCCTCAACAAACCTTCTGCATACCTTGCCCACCCAACACGAGCACCAAGGGACCTGCGGCGGTAAGACAAAAATTTCGATCTGGCCAAATTTAATTCACAATTCACGACTCCGGAATCATGTCTTTGTAGGTGAAATCGTATGCATATTTTTAATTTTTTTATGCACGATTTGAAAGTGTTTGCATATGCAACACACATTTCTCGTCCGCACACGCCCACCATTTTTATCTCTCGTTAATTTTACAATTTAATATAACAAAATTAATTTTTTTGTTAAAAATACGAATCAACCAAAGAAGAAATTTTAAGTGCGTTATTTTATTTTTTAATGATTTGTTCAACGGATTTCTCCTGTCTCTACCAGTTTACAACAAATCTCGATTTAGAGCTCCGAATAATACATTTTATAATAGTAATAAATAAATAATAAAATTGAAAAGAAACAAATTATGGAGGGTTGTGGAAAAGAAATGTTCACTGAGAGTGTAAACCTTTATTTTCCTCAGAGAGTGAGTCAATGTTTTTCTACAAGGTTTTTTTTATGAAAAATGTTTTGTATAAAATTTGTTTTTGCAGACGAGCAAAGCTGAGTGCACGAATCCGTGTGACATGAGCGGCGAGGAGATGCACTGCGACGCGAACGCCTACTGTCTCCTAATTCCGGAGACGAGCGACTTCAAGTGCGAGTGCAAACCGGGTTACAACGGTACGGGAACCATTTGCACGGACGTGTGCGCAGGATTCTGCGACAACGAGGGAGTTTGCTTCAAGGACTCGATGGGCAAGGCGAAGTGCAGATGCAGCGGAAGCTTCACCGGCGACAATTGCGAGGAGAAAACCGAATTTTTCTACATAACCGGAGGAATAGCCGGTGGCGTTATACTCGTAATAATAGTCGTTCTACTCGTTTGGATGATATGCGTGAGATCGTCGCGAAAGAGAGAACCAAAGAAGATGCTCTCACCGGCCACGGATCAGAACGGGTCCCAAGTTAATTTCTACTACGGAGCCCCGACGCCGTACGCCGAATCCATCGCTCCGTCGCATCACAGCACGTACGCTCACTACTACGATGACGAGGAGGACGGATGGGAAATGCCCAATTTTTACAACGAGACGTACATGAAAGGTATTTATTTTATTTATTTTATCTACTTTTCAACTCGTTGATAATAAAATAAATAAACCTCGAATAACTGTTATTTTTGTCTAATTCCAGAGAGTCTTCACAACGGAGGCAAGATGAACAGTCTCGCTCGCTCGAACGCCAGTATTTACGGAACGAAAGATGACCTCTACGACAGACTGAAACGTCACGCTTATCCGGGAAAGAAAGGTACGTTTGTTTCCTAAGCGACTATTGAATAATCGTGAGTTCATCTTTCTACTTATCAATCTCAGCATGACGGGCGTCTTCTTAATTGGTTCGCAGATAAGAGCGACAGCGACAGCGAGGGTCAGTGATCCGGGAGACGATCCGGAGGAATGGACAAAAAATTAACTAAAGTCGCGAGACTAAATATTCCGTGTTATGAAAAAAAATAAAGAAAAGTTTTTTACGAGAGTCGATCCGGTCCCAGCTGGCGGGGGTCGCACACCTGGCTCGCAATTTCTTCCGCGAAAGAGGAAGCGACGAGGATATAGAGTTCGACCCCGAAGTCCTGGAGCAACGATCCGGCAAAAACGGATCGTTGCTTCGGCAACTTATCCGCCGAAATCCCCGCGAGGACCGGTCTCGAATTTCACCATTCATAGGCGTACCAAATACGGCGATTCATCGACAAGAAATCAAAAGATGGAAGAGCAAAAAAGGATCACTCGCCGTTCATACGAAAAAAAAAAATGATAGTGAAGAATCATTTTTTTTTAAACACTAATCAGCGACCGAACAACTTAATTTGTGGGACTGAGATTACGAGTGCGCGCTGTGCGTAGCGTGCGAGAAATCAAGTTTTATAGTATGATTGTAATTTTTGTATTTAAATAACTTCGTCGTATATAGATAGATATATATATATATATATGTTTGTTTTTTTATTATATATATTAAGAAACACTATCGATCAATTGATGCAACGAATATTAACGGTGCGAAAGATAAATGTGTGCTGTATATGTAATAATTATTAATATAGAATTTTCTAAGTGAATTTATCTATTGTTACAGTTGCATATTGTTAAATATGCAACTGTTTTCTTCTACCTAATTTTTTTTTTTTTTTGTAAAATATTCGCGATAATAGACGACGCGAGTGCGCGACGACGGAAGATAACAGATGCGACCCTCCCAGACTATAAGTATACAAAGATGCAATATAGATATTTGAAACTTTGTATAAATACTTTGGTGTTTACTGAGTCCTAAAATCCTGCGAGTCATTTTTTTCGGACAAACTTAAGCGGCAAGACTCGGTACATTTTTTCCCGAAAATTAAAGCATTTTTTGTCCGTGCCGCCAGTGTCGTTCGATGCTGTTTCGCGGACGCAGTCGGCAACAGATTTCGAGCCCGGAGGCTGGCAGAATTTTTCGGCACCGACAATTGATTCCATCATTTTTTCACAAGCCTCGTTGTCGGTATCGTCGTTGCTGCTGCCGGCAATGTCGCTCTCTTCGCTGCCCGAAGTAGATAAGTCAGTTTCGCGCTCAGACGACTCGATCTCTTGTTCCACGGGCGATGTATCTTTAATCGCGCAAGCATTGTTTGATCAACGGAAAGCTCATACGAATTATAGGTAAGTAAGCGGCTAACGTACTGAGTTTACGAATTTTTTTCAAAGCCGACAGACACTTGCGAACGTGATGGTCGTTCGGATCTCTGTTCAGTACTGAAAACAAAGGTTCGTCGATACATTGACCTTGACCTCTATTCAAAGGCTAATGCCAATAAGAATCGTACTCGAGATTCCCATGTCGATGGCCCGCGAGTAATCTTTCGTCATAATCGCTACGACGAACTAGATTAAATAAATAAATAATTAAAGTATCGATTAAACGTTCAACGATTTTTTTTCGTACACTTAATCGGTTTGCACGTTGGGAAGGATCTTCGATCTCCATTGTAGATAATTATTTTCGTAAAAGTACTGTAAATTTGTCGGCTGTAACAGGTGACAATAATTCTGTTAGACGATTTGACGTTGGTCTGCCAAAATTTGGTTTATTGATGATAAGATAAGATAAACGGAAAATTTTGGCAAGGTGCGAGGAGTGTCTAGAGGAAAAGGTTACGAGGCGACGAACGTCACGAGACGTTTTTCAATTGCCAGCAACGTTCACACTTTGGAACGATTATTCCACGGTGTTCGAGTATCGAGCACAGTGTGTTTCCTAACTCACCTCAAATGAATTTCTTTAATTCATCTCGAACGAATGAGATGAATCAAGGAACACGCGTGCGGCATCTACACGGAAGCATCCATTCGATCCGGCTTTCACCGGAATGTAGCGAAACCCGGCGTATTGGACTTGATTTCCATACGCTGAATTCCTCGCTCCTCCTACAACCTGTTTCTGACGCAATTCGGAACTCCCGATGAATCAGCGTATCCGGCGAGAAGGAGCTAACGAAAATGCTTCTTCAGTCAGATTCAACGCGTTGCAGAATCCTAACAGTTACAAAAAATGTAAAAAAAAGATTGCGACGTTTTTAATGGACGCCTTGAAAAGGGCGGTTATTGGCCAGCATCTGCATGTGTGCATGCACGTGCCTGTGTAACGGAGATTCGTATATTTTTATCATATTTTAGACCGTTTGAATCGTAAAGAATGAATCAACATTTTCGTTAACGTCCAGTCTATAGCCATCCATCTTCTAATCATACTGTAAATACGGGACGCCTCGAGTACATTTCTCCGTACTCGTTATGCAAACACTGACGATGGCACCATAATTCTCCGAAAAGCTTAACAGCGAGCTCCATCAACGGCACGTGCCTCGACTCGTTTGGAATTCGCGAAATAATTTGCCCGTCTATCAATTTCGACTGTATCGACACAGCCGACAGCGCTGTACAACAATATAAGCCGAGCAATGACGACGCACAAAAATATGTCGAGTACCTTAAAAAAAACCGGCCTTCGTTCGCGATCTTGCCTCGACCTTCCTCCCGTCCGTTGATCCCGATCCGCCGCTACTTTTCACGTTTGCCGCCGGCACGGTCTGCGAAACAACAAGAGAAGGAGCTTGTCGACAGCGAGCGGTCACACACACACGAGGTTTTTCGATTCACATGCACAACCCGAGAAAGCGCGGAAGCGAAGGTTCGCTGCACGTAATGGCGGAGTGGGAGAGACGCGAGCTTGTCGAAACGCGCAGTTATCGACTTCACGTTTGGTCGTAGGAGTGGGCAACCCCCCCCACGGAATGGCGTGTTCCCGTCCCCCACCGCTCGCCATCCGCGTGCAGCCATTGGACGAGACTGACGTCAGCCGCAGGCCAATTGGACGCCCGTGACGCAAGGATCCAGCTCCGTCTCGTGACGCTCGAGCACCGAGCCCGCACCTCCACTTCGGCATTCCCAACGCGGACAGCTGCCAAAAGTCCACGAGTCACTGTAGACACCGCAACGTACTAAAACTCGCAGCTCGCACGGATATCAAAGTTTTCGCAGGTTTTTTCGTAAAGAGATTTGTGAGAGTATAAAAAAACCTTTCTTGCATAAATCAACGGCGTTTCAACTCAGCGAAACAAGCGACTGGGATTTTTTTCAACAAGTTTTCGACGTCCCAAGTGGAAGGTACAGCGATTAACATCGATTTCGGGAGGGTAAGTTTCTTTGTTCGCCTATCGGTTGTACCAGCCAGACTCGCTTGGTCTTAGATTTGTCGACCAGTTTTTTACGTAACGACATTGCTGTTTTTTCGTACTCGTACCGTTGTTCTCTCCGCGATAACTATGCGCCGTCTGGTTTTATCGGCCCCAATATTATATCCGTTTTTTTTGCCACGATAAACTCGCATGTTTACATGACGTAGGAGCTTTTAACAAACAAGCTGGTAACGATCGTGTTTTCGCCGAAGTCCGCGGCATGTTTTGCGCGCCCGCGCTTCGTCTACCGGCATCTAAATATAGATAAATCGAGCGGAATAGGCAAAAATGAAGCTTCGAGAAAATTCCGTCGGTTTATTTGCCATTCGCCGCACGCGTGCGATCCGTTGGCGCTCGTAACCGACAATCTCGTGGGGGAAATAAAAAAATATAGAAGCGAAATAAATACAGAGTACATATCAGATGTACGGTGTCAAATTACAAAAAGTGGAGAATTCCACGGAATTACGTAAGTCGTGGTAGAACAATTCAAATGCGTTTGTGACATAGGTAGGAATCTTTTTTTTTTTTATAGTTACGTAACCGCTTCCCATACGTAGGTGAAACGTTAACCGGACGGCTTTATCGCGGCGTTAGATAAGTAATCTCTCGATGCCAACAAACCGCCCATAGCGTGCATGTCACGAGGGATAAAGAAACACCGTCGAGGTCTAAAGTTTTGCAATTTTTTTCGAAATCTATTTTTTATTTCTCCATATTGGACAATAGATCCTTTATTGAGATATACTTGTGTTTGCGGTACAATTATCAAGTGGAAGCGATTAAGGGGTAGATAAAAGATTGGGGTTCGCATTATCTCGGCGGAAATTGGAATCGGCGCCGGCAATCAAGAACGAGCTCGTTCACGGAAACGCCGGGTCGTCGAAAAACCTATTGAGAGACGGATTTTTGTATCGATAAACAGATAGTAAATTCTGATAAATAACTTCAAATTCGAAGAGCGGGTATATTTTTCGGACGAATATCGAAATTCCGCGGAAAATCGACAAGCTGCTCGCGGACGATACAAGGTCAAATGTGTTTCCAGCAATATTTATAATATAGTCATATCGCTACACAATAGTATAGAGAAAAATAAAAAATGTAATAATAATCATAATAATTATAATGATATTGGAAATTCTTTAACAAATAATTTATCAATCGATTTTGCAACTGTAATCAGCTTAAAAACAAATCAGTTATCTATGTCTCATACACTCGTAAAAAAATTCGTTTGGAAATTAATGAAGTGGCATTGGAAGCTTTTTTACATGAACTGTCTCTAAAATTTCAAACACATGGGCGTTGCAATTTGACTGTCAAATTTTAATTTTTAATGAAAATTTTTGTAAATTTCAAGCAAAAGATTTGTATTTTAAGGTCTTCTATTTTTATTTTACAAAAAAAAGTACATTAATGTTCAGTTAATGTAAGCCAGTTTCAAGTTCCAGTACATTCAATATACAGTTAGGTAAGATAGCGACAATGAATAGACGATAAAGCACTTGCATTTAAAAAAAGTCTTATTTGCAGGTTTCCACAATCCCTCCCATCTACGAGCGTTCAACGGCCAGCAACATTTCATTTGAGGAAAGAGGCGAACTTAAAGTGAGTATAATTTAACTCAATCTACATTCTAATCGGTTGCATGAAAACCTACTTAACAATGATTGGTATCGTGAAAACGTGAATATTTTTTTTGCTTGTGTTTTAGCTGTTTCTCGATCAAACAAATCTATTACAGGTACCAGAAAAATGCAGCCCTCTGTCGAAGGAGTCATCTGCTTCACGTGGCGTGAGATTGAGGCCGGCGGAGTCAGGTGTCGTGTTCGGCACGACACCGCTTCTGAGTCCGACGATGGAGAAGGAGTTTCTGATGAGTTCTTGGACAACACCGTTGTTCGAAAGCCCGAAGACACAATCGACCACAGGAGCGGAAGAGGACAACTCAGTATTTTCGATATGGGAGGAGAATTATCAGGATCTCAGTGGATGGTGCATGGATCCATTCCAAGGACGATGCGCTTTTCCAATAGGTGAATTCGAGACGAGTAAATATTCAGGTAAATGTCCCGTCGCCCGTGAAATTTATTTAAAAAAAATATATATGCGGCATGATAAATTAATTGAATTCTTCTTTTTCTTCATCAGCTACGAAAAACGGGGATAACGATTTTTCAATAAAGAAAGCGGGGGTGAGCGCTAATGACTCGGGGGGTTTTCTTGTGAAGGAAGAAGGGAGTCTCGATAAATCGGGTGCAGCTGAAGTACTAGGGCTTTCGTTCGTCGATTCTAACATCAACAGCCAGGAGGACACGAAGCCACTGATAAAGCCGGAAGTCGACGAGATTGCGGCGGTCGAGCTGGCCGACGGGATGCTGGATCCAATGAAATCCTTGATAGCATCGAGGACCGACGATTGGATCCAGCTGGTGACCGTCAACGAGACGAACGATTCGCTCACGGATATCCAATTAGAATCGGCAAACGATAAAATCAACAGCATTGTCAGCAACGAATACCTGAGCCCGATTGCCATCGAGCTTCCGAAAAATGAAAAGAATAACTGGGACGCCATAAATACATTCGAGAATACAGAAACGGACTCGTTCGACCTGTTGTCCTATCTGTGCGATGTGAGTAATCGTCAAGATTATATAATTCTTTTTTTTTTTTGCTGACTAAATATTTTCATCGTTCATCGTTATCCTAGCAAATTGTAACCGAAAGACAATTGAATTTTGTTTTTGACGATTTTATTTATTTTGTTACATAACTTTATAGTTTTGGTAAATAATCGTTACACAAGAAGGTATAGACTATGTGCTCTAGGAGCCAGCTTCCAACTGCGCGAACGAGCGTGATCTAGCACGAGATCTGCGATACACTGAGTTGCAAGACCGAGGTTTCATCAGATTCTCGGAAGCTATCACGAGCCCCGACCGTTACATAAACGATGTTAGATAAATTAAAATAACGCTTCGTTACGTGATCTTTACCGCGGATCGGACGGAGATGCACGATTATTAATACTTCTCTGCGTACAATTGCCGCTGATTACGCGACGATTTTTCGATCCTGGATAATTTAACTTCAGTTTCACTAAGATGCATTCCACGGAATTTCATAGAGTGCCTCTCGAGATTTCTTTAGCCAAAATGTGAACAGTAGTAATCATTTTTAGTTCGCAATTTTTTTGACCTGTTTTTTACACAACGTACTCAATATCTTCCTTTGCTTTGACTTTCAGGACGATATCCAGTCACCGGATAGCAGTGTTTCGCGGGACTCCGGGCCTACCGTCAAGTCCGTTTCGTCAGTGGCGAGTCCCGTCGACGTAACGTCACGAACGAGAGAATTACGTAACAGCAGAAGAAATGAAATAGTCGGCAGAAGCGACGCCGACACGAGTACGTCGTCGTCGATCGCTGCGATATCCGCGGCTCTGGACAGCGTAACGAAGATGTCGAGGCGATCGTCGAGAGCTCAAAAGAGGGTCAACTCGAGAACGAGGAAGGGCGACGAGCGCGATGGCGAATCGAGGAGAAAGAAACGCTGCATCGAGAGCGACTCCGAGGATCGTATGTCGGATTGCAGTTACAGAGAATCGCGGGAGAAGAACAACGAGGCATCACGGAAGTCGAGAATGAATAAGAAAGCTAAGGAGAACGAGATGATGGCGAGATCGAGCGAACTCGAGAGAGACAACAGGATACTTAAGATGAAAGTTGAGGAACTCGAGAAATTGGTTACGTCGATGAGGACCACTATACTACGATCCGCCTTGAAACGGAGCTTTTGATCGAGATGAAAAACAATAAATAAAAAAAAATATAGCATGAAACAAATCATAGTTTCTCTCGTTTTATCATCTGCGTCATATCCGCTTCTACTTTATAGACGCGCACTATCGTTTAACAACTCAATCGTAGAGGCAATGATACAAATATAAAATACTATTTTGTTAACGAAAAGCCATAAGTGATTGCCGGCAAGAGAAGGAGTAAATACAAAAAAAAATACCAAAAAGAAGGGTGACTTCGTAGAGTCGTCTGTGACGAAACTTACTGAAGGTTGATCCAGGAAGAACATATATTTTCGAGATATTGTTGACAAAATGCTTAGCTGAAGCAAATGCATTTTCTACGTTATTACAGAGGATGAGAGGGAGAGAAATAGAGGAAAAATATTTTTTACGGTGAATTATTATGGTGACGTTATTAGATTTCTCGATTGTCTAGAATCGAGCCGATTTAACGACTATTGATGAACAAAATCGGTGATCTAGCTATTCCATCACCGAATTTGTTGTTATTTTTATTTAATTGGGATATAGTTATGAATCGTAGTGGAGATGCGGATGCTTACCATGTGCTCGATCATTAAATACAGATCGATTTTTTTTCTTCCAAAAAAATCTAACTGCGCGATTCCATTTGTAAAAACCGATAAACGAAATTTTCAAAGTTTATCTCAAGCTTCCACTGTGAGTTTGTTCAATCTACTCTCGACAGACACACACACACACACACATACACATGCCCACGTTACCAAATTATGAGCACGAAAAAGGTCGTTGAAGAGCTATTAATTATCACATCGAGCGTAATATGAAATAACTTTGAAAATCTTATTATTATTATTTGTATTTCGTGATAATACTTTGTTTCATTTAGATGTAAATTTTGCTCTATATCTGCGCTGTACCAAATTTGTCTTTGAATAAAATAAGCATGGAACACGAAGAAATAAAAAAAGAAACGAAGTCATTTCCATACCTGAAGTTTGGCAAGATCCTTCGAATGTTTTGGTTTCTCCGACAGTGGAGCGTGGCAATGGCGTAACGTTTGTCAAGTCAAGTTGTAAATCGATAAATCATAAATGGTACTCACTCGTAGTCCTCAAGTGTTGTTTGAAACGCCTCGCCGAGTGCCCTTCGATATAAACCCCGTTATCTAAGTAAAACAACCTTTCTTTTTTCTATCGCCTCACTTCTTCGCTAGCAACTTAAAAAATAGTTTTGTATATGTTCTGTGAAAGAGCCATTTTTGACCTTCGTGCTCATCCACCAAATTTCAGGCTGTTTGGACAAAATTTTATTGCTCAATGAACGTTCCAAACTTGCAAACTAGTGCACAGCAGTCATGGTCACAAATTATTCTTCGTCCAGCAGTTTTCATAGTATGAAGCTGAAATTTGGTGGATGCTTCGAGAAAGCGAAAATTTGCAACGATCTTCACGTAATAATCTCCATATAATGGTTTCCGTGGGGTTTATTCGCTAGCGTTTGAACATTATCAAAAAAATATAATTGTACTTCGCAGAAATAGAAAAGATAACTCTACCTCCATTTGGACGAAGGAATATCAATGAAATGTCCGAAATGGCTGAAAATCCCGAGAACCCCGATAATCTGCCTGCCAGCGCGACGGAGAGTCCTACGAATTCCAACGAGTCCGAAGCGTTGAAACTAATGAAAGCTATGTACCGAAGCAACGATACTTCCGGCGACTGGAACAAGAACGGCGACGAATGGTACATACATTCTCGCAGCTTGCCTGAGGAGATCCTTAGTTTCGAGGCTGATAGCTCGATCGAATGGAAATACCGAAATTTATACAGCATGCCCTCACCAAACACTCATCCTACGTACTGGAGTCCTCGACGCGCTGTGGCAACATCCGGTAAGCTGGTCCGGCCACTTCCGCTCCACTCCGGAAGTCGTCCCGAATGGCCGAATGGCGACGATGAATCCTACTCTAATTTTACACGCATTATTCCAGCGAATAAATCGGATGAATCGACGAAAGAGGGTAAGAATTATCTGGACGCTCTTCGTGAATATCTGGCGAGTTATCAAGAGTCTCAAGGTACACCACGCGACGAGTATTCTTTCGCGGCGCTGATAAGGGTTATGGGCCAGGCGACTGGTCGATCGCTTCTCGCACTTTTCTACATCATTGTCAATATCACTCCCATCGCTCAGGTAGCATTCACATTCGCACATTTTACCCTCCCTCTCCCGCTCCTGGTACCTTAATACGATGCATATCCGTTTTTTTAGGAAATAATATATATAGTTTGAATGAAGGTTTATTCCGATACAATGATTTTTAGATATTTCTGTACATATTGAGATTCGTGTTGGATAAAATGATAAGCATAAGAAACACAAGCAACTGTCCGCAAGCGATCGTCAAGTACGCGATTCTGGGAATTCAATTGCTCTGCATCTACGTTTGCCTCGTGTTCATCTTCGGCTTCATAGTACTGCCCATACTGAAGATGGTACTTGCGATACTCACTAAAATTCTGCTGTACGATTGAATACGGTATATTCGAATAAAATCAAATAAAATATCCTTATTCTTTCGTGTATGTATAGTATTACAGCTTATGTCATCGAATTATATCGTGCACATTTATTATCTGTGGAACGACAGAAATGATTGTTGAATGTAAAACTTTTTTGATTTTCACGTTGAAAGCCATCCTGAGGCACAAGAGAGAATATTCCTGACCTCAAATTTGTTACGCGATTTTACAATGCCCTAAATTTTATAATGAAAAATTAATAAATACGAATGAACTTAATGCCGTATACTCTAAGCGTAATAATTGTAATATTAAATTCTATAGTGGCCGAACAATAAGAAATTGTTGTTGAGTCAATAAAGCCACTTCAAAGGGATCTCTTTCGAGTATTTTTATTCATATTGATTATCGATGCCCAATTCGAATTATAATCATTATTATTTTGAGTATATTTGGTCTCTTTTTTTATATTTTAATAATTTAATAGACATTTACGGTGAAAAGTGCGAGAGCGACGATACCGAGAACACTGGACAAGTGTACGGTGGTCGCAGCGCTCCAGCCACACTCTATATCTGACTTGAGGGCTTCCGATATTGACATGTTGTTCTTGTTCAGGCAGAAGGACTCGCGGAGATCGTCGTCCCAGCCATTGTCCCAGCAGCTGTACTCACCTCCCTCGTCACGCTCGTAGTTGTTGTACTCGCCGTACGTCGTACATCTGTCTTCCTGATACTGTCGGTGCTTTCTCTGCCACATTTCTATCCATCTGGAAAATCAAATATGGGTCGTTCAAAAAATCGCTTTCCACTAAGCCGTAAACTATAATTCCGGAAGAAATTGACGAACAGCTTTGTCTATCGCGTGTTTCGAGCCTTACCCAATGTCGCAGTCGCAGTTGACGTAACTTCCGGCCATCCGGAGCCTGAGCAAAAATCTCTTTCCCGGCACTCCGGGCTTGTGTCCCGACGACGGATTCTCCAGAGTCCTCAGATCATTGTTGTGCAAATCAACGGTGACGTTTCTCACCAACTCCGCTTGGGTAAAGACATCTCGAGAAACGGTGGTAACGCTCGTGTTGTGCAGGGCGAAGTGAAGATGAGAATTTTGCATACCCTGTTGAAGAGATTTTCGTTAATGAACGTTTCATTGCTAAGCGATAATGCAAAGAATTTGTACCTGCAGAATATCCTTGTGCAACGATCGGAGATTTCTTCCACTCAAAGTGAGATTGTAAAGCTTTGCAGGGAACTTACCCTTCATCTCTTTCTCCAAGGTCGTTTCATTGTCGATCTGCAGGGCAGTTAATTTTTAATCACACACAATTTCATTTAATTCGTGAATAAACTTATTCGTTACTCACATCGATGTAAAGATTCTTTAAGCCATGGTTGTAAGCCAAGAAGGTGGGGAAATTGAAGTTCTTCACGCCTGTGTAAGCTGTTACAAGTAACGTTTTCAGCTTCGAAGCTTTGCACAATACACCAGTCTGAAGGAAGAAAATAATTATATAAAAAATAAAAAATTAATACGATATGTTAGAAATTTGTATTAATCAATGAATTCTCTTCCCTACCTCGAATACGGATAATGAAAGTCTGCGGATGTCAAGTTCTTCGAGACTGTCGGCCAGGCCAAGGAAGCTCGTGTTGCTGATAGACGTGATGGGATTGTAACCGATATCGAATGTCTTCAGTTCGGGAAGCGTGTGAGTTATCAGGGGAACGACTGTGAGATCGTTGTGGCTTAGATCGAGATGATGAAGAGAACTGAGGTTCGAAGCCATCTCCGCGGGGATCGAAGCTAGTTCGTTGTTCGCCAGATACAATGTTCTCAATTGGCGGAAAGGCAATTCGGGCACCTGTCAACGAGAATAAAAATTGAAAAATAAAGAAAATCATTTCCATTGATGGATGAAGTAAGAAATTGAGTACTCACGCTGAGGAGCGAAATATTACTGAGGCCAAGAAACAAAAGGGTATCCTCCAATCCGTAAAAAGTTCTCCCACGAGATTCAAGTATGAGCTGCTTGTTGTGACTTAGATCAAGATGGGTCAGTTGGGCGAGTTCCGAAAATACAGCGTCATCCAGTCTCACGAGACGATTGTAAGACAAATCCAACCAGTCGAGTCCCTGAAATTGTCGACAAAAGGATATAAAAATATTTCACCAGATCGATTATGAAAAAATAAAAATGACTTACGTGAAGCTTGGAAATGGTATCGGTGCTGTGTACGCCGGACAGAGAATTCCAGGACATGTCGAGTACGGACAAAGATCCAGCGGCCGCATTGGACATCGATTTTATCGGCAGTCGCATGAATTGATTGTGCGACAGATCGAGATTCTCTATTGTCGCGTCGGTGAATACATTGTCGGGAAGACTGCGAAGTTTGTTGTGCGACAAGTCGAGGATCCGAAGTTTCTTCAGGGATCTCAGCGCCTCGGCGGGTATGTCCATTATGTCGTTGTGTGACAGAAGCAACACTTGTATGTTCTTCGTGTTTCTGAAGCAATCGAAGTCGACCTCGACGAGATCGTTGTGACGAAGATCGAGCCACTGCAAGTGCGGCATGTTGCCGAATACACCTTGGGTGACGTTACCGAGATCGTTGTGAGCGAGATACAGATGAGTCAGCGAGTACTCGACGGGACGGAAGTAATACTTCATTATGTCGGTTATATTGTTGTAACTCATGTCCAGCACTTTTATGTTCGAGTGAAGATTACCACCGACTGAAACATAAAATTTAACATTTTGGTTTTATTTCTTCCCCTCGAATAGACGATAAATTATCTCAGAAGATATGCGAAAGAAAATCTCACTGCTGGTAGCGGGCGTGAAGGTCGTGGCGTTGATCCACAATTTGGGAATTTCGTTGTGACTGACGTTTACTTTAAAGGACGCTAGAGTGCCCACTTGATCGAACGATGTGAAATCGAACTCCATTAGATCGTTGTAGGCTAGATCGAGAAATTCTAGATCAGGTAGATTCTGAAACGAAGTTTAACGGTGTTATGAAACTGTGAAAATTATATAGACATTTTATTATTATTTTCTTCATAATCTTTTGTCAAGTTACCTGAAAAGCTTCGTCGGTGATATCCTTGATCTTGTTGCCTCGAAGATTAATGTACTTGAGACGATTCATATTCATGAAAGCTCGCCTCTCGATCCTGTTTATCTTGTTGTCCTCGAGGTTTATGGTCGTAAGGGACGTTAGATCGACGAAGGTGTGAGTTTGCACGTGATCGATTTGATTGAAGGCCATATTTACCGATTCCAGAGTCGAGTGAATGTCACCCTGAATTAAATAACGGGTCATGAAAAAAAGGTCTCGTATCAAATGGAGGGTACGAGTTCGTTTTGGCCCTCTCGGCTCGTACCTGAAACGTTCCTTTGCGAATTTCCTGTATCTCGTTGTCCTGCAGCTCTATACGTTTGATTCTCTTTAGAAAGTGAAAAGATGTGTCCGGCATTGTTTTTATCCTATTGTTGCTGAGATCGAGATGTTGAAGATTGGTCAACGACTTGAACGGCTTGCTGGGCAATTCGGACGTAGAGTCCGACAAGCCGTTCGACATCTTCAGTGTCAGAAGTGAGTGTCCCACCTGCGAAATTCATATTTAAAAAAATTAATTTAAAAAAATGATTTCCTAAATTTGTTGACGATTGGAAAAAACTTCCATCGAACCTCGGAAAATGCATCATCGTCTATAGTTGCTACGTCGTTTTCCGAGAAATCCAAAAACTTTATTCCACGAACGTGCATAAAGGCGTGACTCTTGATACTGTCGAGATTGCTCTGAACTATGTGAAGCTCCTTCACGTCGATTCCAAATTCCATAAAGTTGTCCGGGGCGAGGGTCGCCTGCGGCATTCTCGATAACGACAGAAAACGGAGATTTCTCATCTGCCGAAGATCCTGAAGAGATATCACTCCGTTCTTTTTGCCGCTGAGATCGAGATTGTAGAGGGAGTACTGAAATCCGGTGAAGACCTCGCCTGCGAGCATGAGACGGGAGAAACTATCAGCCATGGGAAGCTATGTTACCGACGAGAGTGGGGCAAAACGGACACCCGCTTTGCCCCAGATTTGAGATGGGATATTTCTTTTGGTTAAAAAAATCGTACTAGGTGAAAAACTGTTGATCTGATTCTCTTGAAATATCAAAGTTCGCAGAAAGTCAAACTCTTGGAAAAGATGATTTGGCAGTCCTGTGATATTGTTGCCGGAGAGATCGAGCAGTTCCAGCGAGGACTCCAGTCCCGACAGATCCGCCGAAGTAATCTCCGAAAGATCGCAGTCAGTAAAGTAGAGTTCCCGAATTCTCGAGTCTCTGAAGGCTCCTTCCTACGATTAAACAACGAATGTCAATGATTTTCGATGATTGGTGACTGCATTTTTCACATTTTTCAGAGCATTCTTTTTAACTCTGTCTCAAACTTACCACGACATTGGTCAGAGGATTGCCACTGAGGTAGGTCTTGTTGACCTTGTAAAAGTGTTGGAAGCTTCCAGGCATGAGGGAATCTATTTGATTGTAATCCATTCGAAGAATATCCAAAGAAATCTGAATACCGCGTATCTCAGCCTCGATCTGGGGGTTAATGACCTTGGCGATTCTGTTGTAACTGAGATCGAGTGTCTTCATGCGTTTCAAAGGTGACAATTGAGCGTACGGAATAGCCGTTAGTTGATTGTCGTTGAGATAAAGATGCGCCAGATGGGCCATGCCGTCGCGGAAGACTGACGGGTCGATCTCCCTGATGTTGTTCTCGCGAAGATCGAGGACCTCGAGAAACGCGAGACCGGAGAACGCATCCGGCGGAAGTTTGTCCATCGAATTTCTTCCGAGACGTAGAATTTGCAGAGAGTTCTCCAATCCTCGCCACTGGTCCGAAGCTATGTTGGAGATTTGATTGCCTGAAGATAACGAAATTTCATGAATGTCGATATCTCAACAAAGCAATGACCCTGAAGATGACATCAAATTTCATTTTTGGTCTAGTCTCTGTCAATGCTCCGCTTTAAGAAGAAAAGAATGGTTTCCTTGTAGAATTTCACCCTCGAAGTGAACTTCGCCGACCCGGTTTTGTGCAATAAAAAACACAGCCGTTATAACATGATGGAATTTAGTCTCATGCAGATATCGTCAGGATTACAAAAAGAAGCTACGTTACGATAAAATCTACGAAATTTTCGTTATAATCAAAACGGAATGCTGGGAAAAGATTAAACGGCGTTGCGATTATTTATAAGAGGATATGAAAATGTACCTGTTAAATCGAGAAGCCTCAACTTCTGCATATGCCTGAAGGATTTGCTCGGCACCCTCGTCAGTCGATTGTATGGTAATTCAAGCTCCCACAACGATCTTTCAAGCCCTAGAAACGCCTCGTCCGGTATATCCGATATCGGATTATGTTTTATCAGTAGCTTGTAAAGACCTGAAACACGCGACCCGCATTCGCATCGGTTACCCTCATTCGTACTTCAGCCCCTTCGTCGTATAACGTCGGCGTGCTGTGCACGCCGAGGTCTTCACCGGAAATGAATCTTGTACTTAAAAAAAGGGAAAAAAAATCAATATTGGAATGCAACACATTACCCGTATTTACGAGAAATTGCGGTTGAAGATAACGCAATCCATTGTTCTCCAACTGTAGCATAAACACTTTCGACGAGTTTATTGGCTGCGGTATTCTCGACATTGGCACGTTGTCGCAGGTGACGATTCCAAGATCTGGTATCGCCTTCGAGCAGGTGCACAGCGGATTGAAGAAACAGGGAGGATACTGGACGGGCAGTTCGTGCATCCTGACCATCGACGTCCAGAACATCAGTATCAATGTCAGAATCATCATCGCGTAGCCCATTTTCACGAAGGTCAAGAGATTCTGAAATCATCGAGAAATCACGTTTTTTTAAAAGTTCATTACATATTTTATATTAGTTATAATTATCGAAACAAAACACTGGATATCGAAGATATGTTTCTTCGGCGCAAATGTTTAAACACTTTCTTTTTTCACAGACGTTAATTTTTATGATGCTTTCTTTAACTGTGCATTGTCTATTACCATTGGTTCCGTTTGTCAGCAGAACCGCTGAGACCTGAGAAGCAATAGCGCGGTTCGCCGACTGACCGGTCGGAAAGAAGCGACGTCAACGGGAGCCACCGCCGAACTTCCTACAGGCGGGACTGCAGCAACGGATAATAGGGCTTCGGGAGTAACGTCAACAGTTCGGGTGCTTCTCTTTACCCGATTATACCCCCGATATTCCATTAGCCGTCGAGGCGAAAGCAGTAGTTTCGCGAAACACGTAAATGCGCGACAAAGGATCGATTAGTGACGCGTTTCGAGAAGCACCTTCACGATCATCCTTTCTTTCTCAGCTTCGACTTCCCGAAGTGACATCGTCATCGGTGTTTGTCTTCTTTCGTCATATTTCCGACAACTTTTCTCACAAATAATTCTTACGATTCCAGTGTGATTATCTGATGACGATTTGATAGCGATAATTATATTCGATTTTGTCGATGACCTTCATCAATGAATACCTAAATGTGCTATTCACGACCGAGACCTTGGGACAGCGACTTGGCTCTTCAACACTTTCATCTGCTCGACACCTCACAAGGAGAATATTTGCTAATTGTATCAAAAATTTTCTTCTAATTTTTTCGTTGTTATTTTATTATTACAAGATAAAACTGTAACATACAAAATGAATCAGCTTTTGCACCCGAGTGCTCGATGATCCAGGAGACAAGTTCGATTCGAATTGCAGACACTCAGTCGTTTGTTATATTCTGCTTGTTTATTTATTTTAAAAACTTGTACTTGTTTAATTTGTACGGGATTATTCGTGCAATAAAAATCTTATAATTGTTAAACTTTAACAGGTCCGGAAGAACGGAAATATCGTATGACTATATTCACTAGATAAAATTTCATAGAAAAAATAGAAGCTCGTCGCGTCTTAATGTGACGACGAAGAGTCAACACGATAGTTACTTGGGCGTCGTTGTCACGCGCCGGGTTTCTTTTCTTTTTTCCTGTCTGTAGGACGCACTTTTAATATCATAAAATCTTAAAAAATGGAAAACTCCGAGAACTAGAACTAAATATGGAACGCTCGCACGATCGTTTTTTTTATGTATAAATCTCGGCGATGTGACGGCGAAGGAGATGAGAGACTACTCAGATTTTTTTGCGTAGCCATTGGCGACTTCGGTCGTGCCATTTGATGACTCGAGCTCGGTCCTCGTCTTCTTCGGCTGGCCGAGAGGAAGCAGCGGCAAAACAACTATGGCCGCTAGTCCCAACAAGTGCGGAGCCAGGTACATGTGCCTAAAAAAAAGAAGACATTATACTTCGTGCATTGAATCGAACAGCGAGCGATCGCGAACCAAGGAGACGATTGCGCATGCTCACAGGTACAATCTGACGCTCGGTAAAAATTCTAGTAGAACAAAGCTGAATGTGATGTAGGCTAGAATGATCCTCGTTGTGATGAAGGTCATCACGTCGTAGAAAAACTTGGCTGGTTTGGAATTAACGAAGTACGGCCGAATGTGGCGTCGGACCTATCGATGATAAAAAAAATATTATGAGTTAAGTTCGAACTCGTTGCGATTAACAAATTGATAGCATTTTGAGTGTAGATGACATACGGAACGGGAAGCGAACGTGAAGAAGGCTCCACTGGCAAAGGTGAGGTAATAGCCTGGATAAAATCCATGCCAAACAGCGGAGAGCGCGTAGGTAAAGATGGTCTTGCTTCGACCGGCTCTCTCGTACACGACCATTCTCAACCAGCGGTTCGTCCCTTTGTTCCAACTGTCGATACTACCCTTCAAGCTCAACGAAGTCTACAAAAACAAAAGAAACCGTTAATAAGAAATATACAAATTCTAGATTATAACATAGCGACGAAAGGAAATACCTCGAAAGGAATTATATCGACGTTCGATATGAGATCCCACCGGGGGCTCCCATCAGGATTCCAACCGTTTCTTCCTAAGCCCGAGTTGTTGCAAATCGCGTCGGCGAACAACCAGGCGTAATAATACTTGAAACGTACCATCATCGTCGAGATCATTAAATACCAAATCTTGTAAGCTATCGAGGTGTTCTCCAAGAAGTCATCGTCTGCAAAAGAAAAAGTAGAAATCCATTAAAAAAAAAGAAAACAATAACTTGGGCTAATTTATTACTGCATTTAGCTCTATCTTTACCCTTTATCTTTTGAATTGGATACGATGGTATAAATGCGACGAATATGACTGCGCACGTTAGACTAGCAACGACTTTCTTCACTACCACGATCGCCGGTGACGGTTCCAGAACGATTTCTGTCACTCTGTTCGGAGCGTCGTCGTAGAATGTCTAAAAAAATATTAAAATCGCAAATTTAACACTTTAAAATTGAGAAGAATAAAAGCTTCGGTGAACTATTAGAGCTATTACCGCCAATGGTTTGGCTCCTTGCAATCCGCTACCGTGGATAAAGTCTATGTAATCCCGGTAAAAGATCACTGGACCAGCCATCAATGCCTGAAAGTGGAACACGTAGCTGAAGTACTCCAGGGCTGTCGGCATTATCCTGCAACGTTAACGGATACCTTAAGAAATGTTGTTAAAAAAATCTTGGAAACCCCATACGGAATTTAGAAAGTAAATGTAGATGCTGGCGTGTCAGGGAGCGCAATGTGCTTTATGTGGGAGACGCAATGTTCGAGGCTTACCTTACAGCTTGGTTCCGTTGGTTGGGCGTGAGTTCATACTCGTGACGCGTGAGGCCATCGTGAATGCTGTACGCCAGACTGATCACCTTTTGTGTTATGACCATCAGTGGACCTTTGTCGAGAGAAGAAAAAAAATTATAAAAAAGAAACAATTTCAACGCCATTATCAACGGTTCGCGAAGCTTGATGCTAATTGCTTCGGGACGACACAGCAGATGTGTTTACCAGTTATGTCGAGACTGTAGGAGCCATAATCGTAAGTCTGACGGTAGAAGTGGATGCACGAGAGATAGACCAGAGCGATCGTGAGGACATGTCTTCAACAGATTAATAGATCATCATACAAGCGATTATTTTATAACCTGTATTTTTTTTTTTTTGCTGGAATACAAATTCACCTTTGCATGACCCGTGGATCTTGGGTCCTCATCGCTATGTAACATAGCGCCGGAAGTCCTGCGAGATGCACCGCCTGTCTGAACATAAATATACATCGTTACGAAATGTTCATCAGAAGGGTTTTTTTTACATCGAGTTAAAGTATTTATTATAATTTATTAGATAGTGTGATCCTCCTGGTTTCTCTGACCAGTCTCACCGAAATTATTGGCTTACTTGCCGAAACAGAAGTAGCCGAGAAAGAGACCGATGACAAGACCGAAGGCGTGACGGGTCGCTGGTGGCACGGCGGATGGATTCAACGATGACCTCAGCAGACCCGCGAGAGCCAACGCCGTGAACTGGGTCACCACGAAATTAACCTGATCAACAAGAAAAAAAATCAGTCAATTTGGGAGTAATCATTCGATGACGAGGCAGGCCCGACGGTGGCGTATCGGGAGCGTACCGAACTGTGCTTTATCGCCGAATCGAGAGGAACCATATGGCTCACCGAATGGAGGGTAAACAAATTTATCACGGTAAGCGCTAAAGAAAGCCGACGAATCACATTGCCAAACACGAATGCTCTCTATTCGTTTCCACGGTACGGAGAGTGCGATGCAGGAGGAATGGTTTTGCCTCATCCAATAACCGAGGTCCAACCGAGTGGTAATCCTATATAGTTCTCCCTAAGCTCCGTTACCCTGATCGACGTCTGGATTGTGCAATACGCTGAGAGCCGGAAGAGTCGAGGAATTCGGGGAATAAATCGAAGCTTTAATCCACTTAGAAAACGTTTTATTTTGTACCAAATAATAAATAGTTAAAAATGATAGGAACTGACTGTGCCACGAAGTGGCGTAAAATGCAAGTGAACAATGTCGAAGATTCTTTAGCAGTCCTCGCACTCGATCTCTTCGACGACTTCCTCCTCTTCGTAGGGCTCAGCGTCTCGACGGAATCTCCATCCCAAGCCGGCGCCGAAGCTCGGCGAGAATCCTCCGCCAGGTCTCGGCTGCACTTGACCCTGTCCATTGACGAACATGTTGTTTTTGAATCTGTGCTCGACTCCGAAACCGGCCTGGGGTGTCAAGCGACCGTTCTGGAGATTGGCACCTCCGAAGGCGTCGAGCCTCGTCCTGCCGTTGTCGATGATTCGGTGATTGTAGTTGACGTCGAGGGACGGCTGCCTGTTCGGACCGCTGAGGGGCTGCGTGCCCTGGATGACTAAGGATCCCTGCGGCTCCCGACGGAAACGATGTTTCTGCGAGAAGCAAATAAATAATTATAGTGAGAACGAAAATGGACTATTGATGAAAATGTTCATTTCTGTTTTCTACTTACAAAAAGTGGCGGTCCAGATCTTCCTACCGAATGCCCTCCACCGAAGTTGTTCGTCTGCGCGGCGCAAACGAAGACGCAGAGCACGGCGAATATGACGAGGAGCTTCATTCTCGAAAATTGACTATTCGTCTGGAAACATTTAAAAGTTGAATCGTTTAGTTTTTAAAATTATAAAGTTCGTTATGCGATATACAGTTAATAAATGTCTTACCGTTTGAATTGGCTCTTCGAATGGTTCGTGAAGAACTGGATATCGAATGCCGGCACTGTGGAGCTTTTATACTGGAAAATTGTCCCCACGAATAACACAGACCCGGGGAATTCCTTTGCGCTCGCAGCTGCAACCTCCTCGCGAACGGGGAATACCTCGGAACATTCGCGTCGAAATCCACAGCAGTGTTCGTATCTTGGATACGGTATTGGTTCTCGGGCGGATCACTCACATACAGAAGTTTCCTCGTGGAGCAATGCAAAATTGTGAAAGGAGCGATTTATCTTGAAATTGTATTGAACTCGACACCAGATGGGTCATGAGTGGTAAGTCATTTTTGTTTGTCTTCCCGGCCTCTGTCTTCGCATTGTGATTCCCCGCATCCGAACGGGGCGAAGAAACGATTGGTATGCAGCAGATATACGCTTTTCCATTTAGGTATCTGCTGTGTGCGAGAGTGGACGATACGACTTTCTTCTAGTTAAATGATACAGTGGACAATACAGAGAAAAGAGAAAATGGGAATATCAACAAAATCTGAAAATATATAAACAATAACAATAAAGGGGGACGACTGAGAAAAAATGTATTATTAGTTGAAAATATCCATATATTTTTATCATTATGTTACTCGTTTTTATCTTGTGTTAAATCTCATATTTCTTATCCCGCCGAATTCCATTCCATATAGGGAAGAGCGGGGCAAAATGGGGCAACGGGGCAAAACGGGGTTTTTGGGCAAAACTAAATTTTCGAATAATTTTTGGATCGGACAAGGTGGTAAAACGGGACAGAAAAGCCTGATGCATCGATGGGGCGAATTCGGGCATCAGGCCGAAACCCAGTCTCTTTGCTCTTTATTTGCATTGTGATCCCCTGAATCGAAATGGGAGGAAGAAACGATTCGCATACAGGAGATATATGCTCATTCTTTTAAGTATCTTCCGTGTGCGGGGGTGGAACATGCGTCTTAGTAATTCCAGTTAAGCAATACAGTGGACAATACAGCGTCGACCTTGCACGGACGTGGTCCAGCAAAACACGTCATCCACACTCTCTCTTTCGTTGAGAATTCCCGGAGTTATTCCCCGCCGAAGAGTTCATATAGCTATGATATCGTGCGACTAAAACCATGAAGGGCGTATCGCATATATTTGTACACGGCACATACGCCCTTAAGATGTTAGTGACGCGATATATATAACATGTGATTAATACGAAACTTATTTTCCAATTTATTCTCTGAAGCTCCATATTTCTGGGCTATTGAAAACAAAAATATCGTTCGTATATAAAAAAAAAATTGTCGTTGGCAGCGGTAACAAAGGATATGACAAAGGATGCTGCTTATCTCAAACATGCGAAGCACGCTATCGTAATTATGCCATGATTAACTCCTATTAGGCTGCGAGTAGCTTTTACCGACTGACTAGAAGTATGTTTCGCGTGACTAATTTATAATGAGCGCCGAGTTATTGTAATTAATTAACGAACAGTTAATCAATTCTTTATGTGACGAGTCGCGGTGAGTAAATATAAAAAAAAAAACAATTACCAGAAAACATTTCTTTACATAAGTGCAATAAAGCAGTGCTTTATTGTACACGAATTACAATATTTGCGTCTATCTAGGAAAGTAGGCACGTGCGCCGTTTGAGGAGATAAAAATAAAAGCGACAGTTGTCGCGACACGAGCACGAGCGAGAAGGAGAATGTAGATGTTCGACGAGTGGTGTTTGCTCCAGAGTACGAGTTCAATCAAAATTTAATTATTTAATTTATTTCTTTCATGATGAATGCGCAAAGCCCAATTCCAAGTGTTTACATTCAGAGCGACAATTCTATGATTTATTTAGAATAAAAATAAAAATAATGCCAATAACAATAACAATTTTTCAACTCGGATAAACCTTTTTTCGATAATAAAGTTTTCTCTTTTGTCTTACTCCGCGAAAACAGATAAAGGCGATCAGAATTCAGCAACGCGCGTTAACGCTTCGAAGCTACATTCAGAAGAGCAGGGCAAAACCCCTGGATTGGTGTACTTCATTTATGATGAGCCAAAAAATAGTCCATTTTGCCCCGGTGGTTCAACACGTCTCGGATGAGTTCGTCATGAATTACGAGGAAAGTGTCCTCGATAATTGCCGCTACTAAATTTCACAGGAGTGATGAACCGAAAGAATATCCGTGTTCGGATAATGAGTGCAAGGTGTGACGAGGTAACGCGAGTCGTAGAACCTGACCTGGTGCAACGAGCTTGCAATTACGCTGACGAGTGTGGTCGATAAAATAACACAGTGCCTGGAGGGAGGGGTCGACGAATGATGGGGTTTCGATCAGCCGACCATGAAAAATACTACTTCAAAGTAACGCACGACACGAAGGTTGACAGCGTTTGAACTTGGCACTTGTAAACTTTCTGCCAATAGAGAAATCATATAGAATATGGGTTGTGCGATCAATTTCATTAACAAAGTAATTAATTATTTAATTAAACGAAATATTTTATTATACGTAATAAATTACATCGATACTGTCAACAGGAACTTTTTCAACTTAAAAATAAAATGAACGAATGCTTCCGTGCATTCGTGAGAGGACAAATTGGTCTATGATCCTCGATACGGCTGCACTTCTCGCTCGTCGGTGGTAATATCGATCTTTCGATCAAAATTTGTGCTCGATCTGGACACCAACTTTGGGATCAACGTGACCGCCCTGAACGTCGACACCAACCATCGCTTTGGCTTGGGTGTTTCTGTCATGGAACAGGCGTTCGTAGTACGCTATTTCCTCTTCAGTTATGTGAACCTCGTGGTTGTGCTGGTTGTTTCTCTCCTCCTCCCGTCTTTGAGCTGGCGTACGCTTCCAGCCAGCTCCCCGTCGGAAACGATGATTCTGTGAGCATAACAAGAACATCGTACGATTAATAAATAAAGTAAAAATCTATGAGCATAGATTGCATAGTCTATGAGCATAGACTACTACTGGTTTGACTCCTGGAGACTCTACTGGTTTGATCCATCATCCCCGTTACAACTTACCGAGGCCGGTCGATCGTAAGTCGGACCCGTCGACTTTCCGAGGTCCGGAAGTTGAAAATCATTAGCATTTAAACGATGTATCCTCTGGGCTTCCACCGAGCAAGCAATGGCGCAGAGCACCACAAGAGCGATTATAAGCTTCATTCTTCAAAATTATTTATCTGCAAAAAAAAAAAAATGGTACAATTATTATTGTACGTTTATATAATATCGTATCCAATAATACGTAAAAAAAAAGACTTACCACTCGACGGGTCTATTCGACTGACTAGATGAGTTGTGAATACCGAATGCTCGACGATCGCGACTTTATACTAAAATTTCTCGGCTCTTCATAGACACTCTGGGAACCCCATTCCATTTCAGCAACTGCAGACGCAGCGCCGGTGAATGCGTCGTACCGTTTAAAAAAGAACGGAGAGTCCGCGTTCTTCCATGGGATTCCCACGAACTGCGCTTCAGCCGCCGAAGCTCTCGAACAATATTATTACAAATTATGCGACACGAACGCGAATCGACCAAATGTCAGGGTCACAGGGCGATCGCGACGCGGCGGCGTCTTTTTACGCGTCAGCAAGTTCAATCTTCGCGCGGTGATTCCCCGGCCGCCGAGCTCGGCAAAGCAAACATTCGCATTCGGCCCGTAAACCCGACAGAGCACGAGGGAGGAAAGTGCTCCGAAGATTTCTCCTTAGATACGAGAACAAATTTATAAAAGCTTCGCATCGCCGCAGAACGAACTTCAGACTCGTTCGGTCTGGAGGCGCAATAAGTTTGTCATGATAAATCACGACGGAAGTCTCATTATTACTTATCGGTATTATGTGTCCTTATTAACAATTGCATTTTATTATTATTATTTTTATTCATCGGTGCAACGAGATCGAATGATAATTATCCCAAGTAGTCGACGAGCCCAAGCCATGACGGAATCGATCTCCGCGCTAACGCGACAGCCTGCGACCAGACCTTACGCAACGAGCTTGAAATTACACCGGAGAATGTCGTCAAAAAATAAACAGTATCGAGGGTCGTTGTGTCGTGCCGGTTTCAATCAGTCAACAAACTCATTCAATGTCACGCGGGACATGCGTGTGGATCGATTTTCAATTACGCTTCCTAAAAATAAAGTCGTGTTTGCTTCTTGTATCCAGAGTATCGTACAAACTACGAGTCATGTTCTTCTTTTTATATTCGGGGTGTTATCGAATGAAATATTCAGAGAAACGGAAAGTAGGAGGAGGGGAAATTGGTGTACCCAAACGGGACGATCTACGAGCCTCGTTCACGTTGAGGACCTAACGGTCTGGCCGGCCTGCACGTGCTCCTGCAGTCGCCGCGGGCGGCAAAGCGGTCCCCGAGGTCAACGACCCCTTCGCTCCGGGCCATTTTTATAAGTTGTGAACACACATGCCGACAGCGTTAAAACGAACGAATTGATACTTATGAATGAAATTAAGTCACTCTCACTTGTTATCGCTATAACATTTTTCGGAATCAATTTTTTTTTTTCCATTTTCGAGCGTATATTAAATTGTAGCAATTTATGTTTACTTTTTTATTATCAATCCCAAGATAGCTCGTAGGAAGCAATTACTTTTTTTTAAATATATATTTACGATACGATGATTGCAACATTTTTGCGATACAGTTTCTTTTAATTCAAGACTTTCGTCCCGTCGAGGATTGTGCCGGCACGCGTGCGCCATATTCCGTCCGTGGTTCACTATCATTGACCCTAACAACGAATGCACGAGCAGTCAATATCTTGAGAAACAAATGTCAATCAGGAACAATCAATAATTCCAAAAAGTCCCTCGTCACATCGTGTGATCATCGTTCGATGGCAAAATTCTCGTGTCGTGAATTAATTGGTGACATTGTTTTGTTTCTTTCCGATCCAACGAATATTTATAAACAGTAATCAACATAATAGTAAAGTTCATGTCGATTGGACACTCACACCGATACTCACATATACTCACTGAAACACACAGCTACTCACAGATACTCATGGATTCTTACCGATACTCGCGGATACACACAGCCATCCAGATACAGTCAGCATGTGAAGAGCGCGAGCCAACATAATCGCTAGTACTAATAACAATTCTGTGAATAATCCTGTTATCACTGTGATAAGAGAACCGAGTCGTCGTGCCGATAGTGCACGCATCATTCGTGAAGATAACACAAAAATAAGGAAAAAATCTACTCTCAAGCTGTTGCGAAAGCAAGGATCAGCGGTTTTTTTTTACCTATTCTTTTGATTTCGAATAAACATAGTATGATAAGTCGGAAATGATGGTTCGACAGTCGAGCCACATATGATATCTATCGAGCCGTCTGCATGAGCTTATCGCTATTATTAACATTGTCGCGTAACGGCGTTGCTAATGATGAATAATCGCATAATGTAACGAGAGAAGTAATCGCGCCGGGAACTTTCCTCGTAACCAGCTCGTTCGTTGCGCGAGACTTAGTCCACGATGCGATGAGCGCACCGTCTGAATCATCGAATAGACCGGTTGAGAGAACTCGAGATCGGCTCACGTAACTCGCGACTATTGCTTACGGAGTCATTCGAGTCCTCTCGCCTCATCGTCCGTCCAACACAACTAACTAGAACAATTGACGCGATGCCTCGGCAAGTACCAATCTATAGGCTGCGCGTAGCTTCGCGACCGAAGTGTGCGTGTGTGCATTTATTCATTATGTACACGTGGCGCGGATATAATCTACTTGAGCTATTCGATATCTATAGTTCGACAAAATTCGAATACAATTGCACATGGAACTGTCAATGACAGCATCGTGCGGCAATGACGATGGCGTAAAAAGGCGATGACTACAAGAATTCCAGAGACTCTATCTTTACTGCTGCACCGTCTTAACTATCGCTGAACTTGAATATTCACTCGAATTAGTTTCTTTCTCTTATCGAGCGAGCGGCAATGACTACGAGAATTTGCGGGACTTAACTTTTACTGGACTATCTTAGCTGTCGAAAGATTTGATCGATTGGAATTAATTTCTTTTTTATTGACGAAGCGGCATGATTTGTTTTTTCTTTTTATTTTTGTTACGATACTTTTTATTGGTAAAATATCTTTTGTTTAAAGTAACTTAATTGAATGAAATAGATATTATGTTTTCAGGGTAAATGTTTCGTATTTTGCAAGAAATATTATACATGCACCTAACATTAATTCAATAAATGCAGTAGAATAAATCTTTCAATGGGAACGTGCTCTATTTTCAATTATCGGTACAGAATTTTTTTTTTCACTCGATAATTAATGCGTTAATCGATTTAAATGTGCACCGAATATTCATGTATTCACATGAGCTAAGGAGGTAAGGAATATCATTATATTGAAATAAAAATAGAATTAGTTTAACCGTGGAAGTCACTCGATGGCACGTTGGATGAGTGCGAGAAAATTGAAAGACTGCGTAGAACGCTCGTCGAAGCTTATCCTGTGCTTGGGACGAATGAATCATGTGACAAATGAGAAGGCAATTTCGCGACGCAATAAAGGTCCACATGCCGGTTTTTTCATGTTTTTTTTTACGCTCCCAATGAACAAAGACTATTTGTTACGTAACTGCTTTCCCATCGGATCACACCGTCAGTTCTGATTATCGCGGATCGCCCTGCCGCTCGGGAAAGGCATTGCCCAATCTCATGTATACTTATATAGATTCAAGTATTTTCCCGATAGTCATTATGCCCAAAGCGAGTTGGATTTTCCTAAATCGCCGTATAATTTTAACTCATTCGAGTTATTTTTTTAATGCTATATAAAGACTATTAAAGGATAGTTGAATCGTGTCATCGCAATAGTTCACATCGCCTAGTGATCGTGATTAATTTTAATTTTTTTGTTTGTAGCGATCGAGTAGCGATCGATGGTAAGGTTTAACGATAACGCTTTTGCTAAAATTAAATTCCAACAGTACGAGAGTGCGTTGTGCGTTCGACTTGGCGTTTTCCTCTCTCTTTCTTTTGAAGCGGGCGGGTCTAAAAATATGGTCTGTTATAATTCGGATCTATCGGACGACGGCCTCGAAATGAAAGGAAGGAACGGGCATGTTGCGATTCGTAATGTTATTTAATAAAGGCATGGAAATCAGCCACGAAAAGAAATATAAATATATATATTCAGTGTGACACAGACAACAGTCAGTATCGAATTTCTTCATTAATTGTTTTTTGTGTCAGTTTTATGCACTATAAAAAACTCTTGTATTTCCTGCGCTAGGAAATCGTGTAATTTTTTTTTTGTATCGACTTCTTGGAGTAGTTTCTCGACTAATCGACAAAGGCAATAAACTCTGCAGACACGAGAGTCTCGTAATTGAACTTCGATGAACTGATAAAAAAAATACGGTAAATCAACTAGATTCGGGCGGGAGCATCCATTTTTTAAAAAATTTACAGCTAAAAGATTGATTAATCCAAAAAATGTTTGGATTATTTAACAAAAATATTTTTGAGGCATTAAAATATTTTCCGTGCAAACAAAACATTTATTTCAAGAACCCTGCTCGAATCTTTAGTTGATTCAACCGCATTTTGTTTATCGGTGTGCAACAAACGCGCGTATCTCCAAGCATTACATAGAAAAGTATCCCTTTCGCAACGTTAATTTCCAGCTCCAGAGCTCGTGCCACTCTCGCGTAACATTTCCCGAAAGGGATACATTTATTTCGTCATTCATTATTGGCCACTGCGTTCGAGCAATGGCTGTGAAGTGGCGTACCGCAAACTTCCCAGGGGCTTTTCATTGAGCGAAGCTGTATTGTTGAATCTCGATCCACGTGGACACCGAGCGAGTCTGGAAGCCGCGGAGAATAAACCTCTCTGACGAACGAGCTTGTCGTCGGTGGTTTCAATTTTTTTTTCTTCTTTTTAATATAACAATGTCGGCTCGTTTATGGAGTGGACGTAACGCAAAGGGTGGCGGAGGAACCGTCGCCGACGCTACGTATTTATTTTTATAACGTCGAGGGGCGACGTAAACACGTTCTGTTAACCGCATGGAAACACCGTGTCCGACCATCGTTGCGATGTCAAGGACTCGGACAGTATTCGATCCGACCCACGCGCGGCGTTCACAATATTCGTTATGTTAAGATAACAAAAATAAAACAAAATTGATCAAAACGGCGACGGTATCGAAACGATCAGAAACAAACAGGATGTCACGCGTAAATTGCTATAGATAACGATAGGCTCGTGTTTGTAATGGGTAAATTGCGATAAATAACGATACGGCTCGGCTGTATGGTCAGCAACGAAAAGAAATTACGACGAACCGTCGCTTTCTACTTGGCCGATCCACAATCTCGATCTGTTTAAATGATTTCATAGACAGCTCAGGATTACACCGGATTGAGAGCGCCCAGGGACCCAGGAGGGATTGACCTGATTACAGGGAAAGCAGGGAGACCCTAAGCCGGTTCTTTCATCGTCTCATTCAATACCTACTTTGTTCAACGCGCAGAACAGTTTTTGCAACGCACGGTCGACTCTCGCAGCGCGAGCTTCTACGCTTCCCGTCTAAAAATGGACCTGTTCCGGGATTTTTCCTATATCCATTCACGGATATTTATAAGTTATTTTCCTTTTCGCTGAACTATAGATTTTTTAAATATAATAATAATAATAATAATAATAATATTACTTTATGATAATAATAAAGAAAATCGTCGTACGGTGACTGAAATGAACATTGTCAGTTTTTCGGGTAAACAAGTCTGATAGAAATGAACGCAGATTTTTTTCTGATCCCGATTCGAAAAATGTATGTTCATTTCTTCAAAAAATAAATAAAAATTCGAGTCACTAAAAATCTATCGGCAACTAAGATAGTCTAGCATAGATTTGTCCTATATCCATTAACGAATATTTATAAATTATGTTTTCTTCGCAAAATTATAGAAACAAATATAATATTATTGTATTGATTTATGATAATTTTTAAAATCGTCATACAGCGTAATAAATATAGCTACTCTGTCGGGTGAATAAATCGAACAGAAACGAACGTATTTTTTTTTTTGCATGCATTTATAAAAATCTGTGTTCATTTCTATCCGAAAAATAATTCTTGAATAGGTTTCTCGCCGTTTACGTTTCTTTGGGGCTTCTCTGAATGAGGTGAAGGGTCCAGGGTATTCGGAGCCCTGCGTGAGATCGCAATGATTCATCACTGGAATGGACCAAACTATAGCCGATCGATGTGTACGGTACCGGCAAACCCACCGGGCGAGTACGCAAAGAATCAAAACGTTCACCGCCCTGCTTCCTCGAGTAAAAAACGAAAAGTGGCTTCGTTGCCACTTTTTGTTTTTTGCCACTACTCGAGCCAGCTTTGCCCGTCGTGTCGTCAATCCCGAGACGAACTATCGACACCGAGAACAAAAAAACAAGAGTATTCATCTCTAAACGCACCAAGTGTGCGGGACACGCGTGTTGTCAAACTGGCGTTAGCCGCAACAGGTTCCCTCGCTCGGAGCGGTGTGACAGACCGATCGATGAGAGGCAGCGTGACGAGATAAGGAGCCCTTGTGGATACAGCCCGTAAATAAAAAAAAAATAAAAAAAATAGTTGATAATTTAAAGACACTCGTATGCAAGCTTACCTGATCGATGGGTAATCCGAGGATGTCCGACAGCCACGAGAATGTCCGAAAACCATCGTAATACTCGTCCTCGTACACAGCCATTGCCACCGTCGCTTCTCACGGTACTGAGGGCTACGGAACTCTCGAGCTCTGAATTCACCACTGAGAACTCCGAGAGCCGCTCACCGGGCTGACTCCCAGTGCCGGCCAGACCGTCCCCGGTGCCCCGCCGCAATCATTCACTTCCTCTCTCGCCACTCCTTCGTTCTCGTCTCATCGACGTCTTGGAAAGTCGCTCCTCCTGACCGACCCATTCTCATGCATCGGAGACGTGATCTACGAAGTTTTTCTCGCGTGAAAAGGAATAAAATAAAATATAATAACACAAAGTAAAATAAAAGAAAAAAAAGAAAAACGTCCGCGACAGCTCTCTTCGGATGCGAAGTTTTCGCCGTACGATGGATGGAAAAAAGTAGGATATACAGATACCTTTTGGAGTCGAAGCTTCGCCGGTCTCGACACTCTCGAAACACCGCGGAGGCCCTTTCGTAGATTGGATAATCGTTGAATCTTATTCTAATACACGCCGCCCGGAGTTGCCATAGGAACTTCGAGGGGCCGCGCGAAAGCCACGAACTACTCGTTCCTCGAAGAACAATTGAGGGTTGTCCTCAGCTACGGACCGTTTCAACGACACATGTCCGACAACAACAAAAAAAAGTTCAAAAGAATAAATAAAGAATACGCTCGTCATTCTCGTGACGAAAAGTTCTGAAGCTTGAGAGCAATTAGCACCTCTGTGTGCGACTGAAATTACTATGTTTCTCTTGGTTCGCACGCTACACCGCACATCAACCGGTTGTAACTTCTTACGCCGGCAATCTACAAGTACATTTGGTGCCGGGAGAGGCTCAAGGACGCTTTCCACCAACATTAACATACCGTCTTGGCGCACGATGATGACAAAATGTTTGTACGTTGTGCATAGACGATTTACAATAGGCGCTATGGAGTTTCGTCGGTGAAAAAATACATTGATTAATCGTGAATTAAATTGAGTCTCATAAAATCAAACCGTGCGCGTTACAAATTTGTTTATTTTTTTCGCTATGGGGTTTTCGTCGGTGAAGAAACGCAATGATTAATCGTCAATTAAATTGACTCTCATAACATCGAGGCGTAAAGAGTTTTTATTTCATTTTTTTCGCTATCGAGTTTTGCTCCGTGAAGAAATGCACTGATTAATCGTCAATTAATTGAGTCGTGCGCGCTTCATTAATTTTGTTATATTTTTTGCTTCACACACCCTCGTCCCAAAGTTGATACGGGAATGCTTTCATACCAGTAACAACTTTGAGACGCTTTAGGATTTTTCACCCAAGCAGATAGTAGATGTCTACGTATCGTTCAACACCTGACTCGCGACTTCGGTAAATAAGCATCGTGCCGCTTGGCTGCGTTGGGGGGAGTGTATAGTCTGCAAGCTGCGTATAATAATGTTTTTGTCGGATGGCGTCGACAACTATAGCGCATTTCACGGACCAAGTCTCAACATCGGTCAGTAGAAAAATGTCAATGTCGATAGTCCAAGTGGCGAAGAAGATAAATAATCGGTAGGCCCGTATTTTTTTTCTTTTGTTTTTGCTGATAGCGAATGAGAAAAATCCGATAACATGATAATGCCAGAAAAATAATAAGAGCGGCAACAGTGACTAATGTAAAAGACGCTTCGCTTTCGTGGCTCGGCGAGCTCGGTGGTTCGATTACGAGAGGAGCAATTTACAGCGTCAGACAAAGTTTGTCAAGTAGTTCAATAAATTGAGAATCGTGGATAACGAAGAACACGTGACATTCGGCAATGATACGCTAAATCGTCGGAGAGTATTCTTCGCCTTTCCTGATTGCGCAACTAGTTTACGGTCACGGAACGTTGTTGCCACCGAGCGACTATCGCGGTTTGCAGCCGGAAGGCCACGGTCACTTACGACGTTAGACACGAGCACGCGCGCTTATTGCTCATAAATAATTTCGTGCCCCGAGAAGCTTCGTACTTTAACTAGATCCATCAACTTTGTTCGACATGCCGGTAGCCATTGGCCGAGTTCTGTCTAAATATGTTTATTATCGTATTTACAAACTGCCAAGCTCCCATGAACGAATAGAAATTCGCCGGGGTACATAAAACCCACTCTAGACTTTTTTTAAATATTTAAGAGACTTGTAACAAAAATGATAGACATCCTTTTTCATATGAGCGACAACGTTACAGTCATTTACCTAGCCAGAAAGTTGATTTTTTAAATGATCTGTACGTAAAACAGTTTGGTTTACTTTAATATTGGCTGGACCGGAAACGGCGCTCTGCATCAAACTATAAATCATGCATAAATCTTGCGTGACTCTGCGAATAAATTAAATGTCTTTCTAGATTGTCTTAATCCTACGGAGCAAAAATACTCTCCCGTTGCCCCCGGAGCTCCGGGCAACAAAGTTGTTAACAAACAATGAAGTACAGCGAGACTAATACTTCATTATTCATTAACTATTTAATCGTTATCTTGTGCAATTTCAATTTAAAACCGAGCAACTCGGATAGAACTCCCGACAGTGCCGACAGCAAGACGACTTTTGTTATAGTGTATAAATACGGATTTGCAGACAGGCCGGAGATTTTGTAAGGGCACTCCAGCTCCTGCAATTTTGAGCAAAGAAAATCGTATGGTTAATCGGTGATTGATAAATAATTGGACGCGTCTCGCATACCTTTATCAAGTCAGCAGCCAATTTGAGCACACTGTTCGCCACCATAAGCTCGTCCTTCTTGTGGGGTTTCTGCTCGATTTGTAGGTACAAATTTATCTAAAGAAGAAAAAATGCATCGAGCAATTATTTGCAACGAACTGATGCAATGTTAATCAAACTCGAACGAGTAACGTACCTGCTCGGTTATCAGGACCGAAAGATTTCTGTACTTCTTATTTATCTTCGTTCCCAGAGTCATAAATCGGAGTATGTAGATTCCGAGAGCGAAGCTCCAGAGCAGTGCTTCAACATTGTACCGCGAATGCAGGCTCTCCAAGTCCTACGTTTATTAATGCACGGTTATTATTATTTTTTTAATCTCTATTCTCTCCTCACAGCTCAACGTTGAAAAATATCTTACTTTGATAAGCTCCAAGCTGACGAAGGACAAAAGAAGCAGGGTAATGATAAACACAGCTGAGACTATAACATCCACGGATCTTTGAGGACCTCTTCGTTTAAGATACGATCTCACGCTAAGCCAAGTTTTGATGTTTCGCACTTTGTTCAAACGAAAATGCGGCAGATCGGACTTTCTCGCCCGTCTGGATGAAGTCAAGTGAGAAAATAATTTTGCGTAGAGCAAACGCTGCTTGAACGTACGCTCGGCTACCGCCAGCAGGAAAAACAGCAAACAGGAAAGTGTTAGTTTCTCAAAGGCCAATGTCATAACGATCGTGCGCTCCCTGAAAATAATTTTGTCGATATAATTTAACTGATCATATGTGAAAGTGATTGGAGAAGATCGCTGACTCACCAGAGGGTCGCGCCAAATGCAACGTCGATTATTTTGCACAAACGCTCGGACCAAGTTTCGAAGTTAACTTGTGCAAGATCGCTGGCGATAGGCGATCCGGTGAGATTGTGCGACGATTCAGTTCCGAACTCGTCGCTGAGTCGCCTCATTGATGGTACGAGAGACAGTAGGATCGACAGTAAGAGACCACCGTAAAAATAATCCATGCCCTCGGGCATCGATTCCACTCGGGCAATTATCGCAGAGCTGATGTCGAGGACCGACAGTTCCGCTTTCTTGATATCACGTCGGGCCCAAATGGTGCATGAAACTGGAGATTTAATGAGAAAAAGAAAATTAATTTATATTCGGATCGTTGTCTATTGGGGCGCAACGTGACGAAGCAAATCAGCTAACCGCGATCGGACGATGTACAGCTCGAGCTGAGAAGTATAGAGGGCGGTAATTCGAGCTCCCACGAGAACGGATGTTCCACGAAATCGGCGTAACTGAAGTTCGTCTCGCTGTGAGCGTCGGATTCCTCGAGATCGGAGCTGAAAATTAACGAATGGATTTAAACTGCCGCGAGGATGAATAGATCAGTGTTGCTGAGGAATAATTATCACCTGTAGCTGCACACATCACTGTTGGTCGTTACTCCCATCCACTCTGTTGCTGATGTCGTCGCTTCGGTCAAATGATTTGTCGCAGCCTCTTCACACTCACCTTCCTCCTCGCTCTCGCACTGCTGTTTTCCTTCCCTCGAAGCTATTTTCGGCTGATTGTCCTTTTCCTGTGAAATTCCCAGAAGCCCACTATTATCCGGATACGAAGATTATCAATGAAAGAAACAAAATACGTTCACATCGCGAGTCAACCGATCGATAGATCCACACGGACAACCCAGAATAGAATAATTGAGATACGAAAAAAGTAAAAGAAAAAAGTATATAATGCGATGTAAAGTATTGCCTGCAATCACATACCGGCCCGTCGCATGGGTCTCCTTCACGATCCAAGCTAATTTCAATTTTCCTCGAGACCTCGGCTACTGCTGGCAAGTTGAAAACAAAATTCATTCGTCGAAAACACTTCGTGAAATGTAAAGTTTCTCAATATCGAGGACAGACATTATGAGACACGTGTATTTACTGTGTAAATGTAACGATTCTACTGGGATATTACGGTTCTCAACGACGAGCGACGTTCCGAAAGAGATTAAACTTTGTGAGCAACGAACCTGCCGGTCTCTGATCGTTGTTTATCTCCGTGTCCTCGGAGTCGAGTGGACGATTTCTGCGCTCATCGAAGTTCGCCGATGTTCCGGTCTCGATCGTCTTCTTACCGTCGTCTCGCACTTCCGGACGGACGAGTCCACGATCATTGTCGCTCGAGACATTCCCATTCAAGCTCTCGAAACCGTCGTCGTCCTGATGAACAATATCCACATTTGCTGGATTCTCTCGCACAACATCATCTGCAGTCAAACTTATAATATAACGGAATACAACGGGATATTTGACGATTGTTTTCGATAGCGTTGATGACAACGGTGGAGTCAATTATTGACGTTATACCTGGTGGTTCCGGGATCGGAGGAGCTGCGTTTTCCGGTGAGGATATCGAGGAGCTGCTGTGACTCGTGTCGTCCTCGGGCACAGGCCGAACGGGCCTGATTTCCAGCTGAAAATCGAAGCACGGTTAATGTTTTAAAAAACCATAAAATCCGAGATAAAATTATAATTGCAGAGTCGAGAAGCCGCTTCATCACCTGAACTTTTCCTTGGGCTGCACTCTCGATGCTGACTTTCTTCGCGAATCTCACTGATTGCGGAACCTCGCAGCTTACTTTCGTTGTTTTCTCTGCGGCGCTTTCGTGCGGCGATTTAACATCGTTCGCGGGCCCTGCAAGGTAAGCGTAACGCTTTAGGAAGATTTCGCTACAGATGAAAATTGCACGCGGCGTGCTTCGAAATTAAACCTACGCAAGTTTCTTCGTGACCTCAATTTGCCGGTGCGACATCGCTCGTGTCGCGATCTTCGGACTCTCGATCTATTGTGCCCGATTGTCGTCGCTGGACCCGAGTTCGTAGACACTATCTGCGAGTGTACAGTGCACAATACGAACATCATACCGATCGGCATCAAAACTTCGGCAGACGAGACGATCTGAAGAGAATAAAAAAAAACCATAGAAAAAATCCTTCTTGGCTTCGATCTAAAAATTATTTTAAACAAGCAGGTACAACTGCGTGATCCAACTAAGTTTATGTTGTGTATATGTTTTTGTATTAAAAAAAAAAGTCATTAAAAAAACTACTTTGAATAAAGATAAAAAATATTCCTACATTGTCCTCGTTATCATCAACGATCCTAAAGTATATACACATATTGACCAACTGTACGCCGTATAGGAACAGGAATAGAGCAAATATACGCTGACTGGTCTGCTGAATCCACCAGCATCTGTAAAAGGGTAGGAGCAGCAGGCGTTGCAGAGCCAGCCAGGCCACAGTGGTCAGTCCGTGCTTCGGCTTGGCTTTGGGAAAGGATGAACCTGTTCAACAAAAATTCCTCACGTCAGGAAGATGAACAGATAATATTTTTAGTAAAAAAAAATGGATATCCTTACCTCTGACGAGATCGACGTCTATAAGCTCTGTCTTGAGTTTGGCGGTGCGCATGGGAACATTGGTAAAGCCTCCAAAGATTCGCTGTTCCACAGTCTTCTCCCATTGTTGTTTATCATACGTGCCTATTTTTTTCTGGTACCTGAAATTCGAGGTCGACGTAAATTGTATCGTTTTTGAGTCGTCCAATGAACTTTGATAGATAGCACGCTAACTCACCAGTAGACCAGGTCGTTGAGACTCATTTTCATCGATCGGAAAAATAATCGACGTTCTTTATTGAGCGTATAGTCAAGTTAACAGAGAAGTTCGTGAAACTGCGAAGCAGAAGCGACGACACGTCGAAAGATAAATCAGCAGAGTCTTCCCAGTGTCGAAAAACCGCGTAGATCTTCCCATAATATGCTTCGATAGTGTATCGCAATGCTCTTTGTTATTGTCACGTTGGGGACCGAGCGTTCGTCCGGTAGCGGTTCTCGTGCGTACGAAAATTTCATCACTCCAGTTCCCTACGACTTGATCGCGAGACTTCAAAAAAACGTTTCGATAGTGATAAAAACCGAACGACGAAGAGTGTTTCGCTGCTAGCTGCAGATGCAGCCAGCTGGTCACTGATCCAGGAATTTCGCGAGCGAATTCACTTTCTGGCGTCTTCTGCTATGATCGAAGTCCTTGAGATATGAAACACGGGTCGCGGCGGAGGGGGGACGATGTATTCGCGGATGACCTGTAGGTGGAGTAAACGTCACACACGAAAGGGTAGCACCAATCGGGTTTACCGACAGGCTCCATTGATGAGGTCGTTGATTATTATGAATGGAATCTATGCAACGGAGCTAATCAATAAAGAAATCGACACGGATCGAATCCTACGGAATTTAACGGTTTCTGCTTCCTCTATTTTATGCAGACTGTTGACCCAGACCTCGAAATGCGTGTACATTTTTTTCTGTTTTTATCATGCTATACATATACGTTCAATATATACCCGGAAATGAAGTGATTATGCCCTATCAAGGGTAAACGATGCGTTCATCGATAATTTTTTTTTTTTTGTTCGCGTATCTCAGCCCCGATTTTTTTTACGTAGATAATATAATATCGAAGCGAAAGATAATGACACTCAGTTCGAGTTTCATACCCAATACTGATAAAAAAATACGGCTGAACAGACTAAAGATTCTGGCGGGGACGTCCAAATAAATGTGCAATTCGTCGAATACAATATTTTTATGGCCCAAAAATATTTTGGTGTAATGATCGAAAAAATGGTTGAATTAACTGGTCTTTTAATTGTAAGCAACAAAATATTTATTTGAACGTCCCTACCCGAATCTTTAGTTGATTCAATCGTATTTTTTATCAGTGAAGGGATGTTTAGAATTTGTCATACGTTGTTTGTATTAAAAAGTTTTCATTTTCCGTTTCGCACGTTCTTAGCGATAGCATTGCTTACTTTCGGATGTTTTGTGAAACGAACATGATGATTTTTTCGCAGATTTTTCCGAGACTCTTCGGTAGCGATTTTAATTTCATCAGACAGGGACGGGAAAATAAAAAAACCGCCCCTCCTCTGCAACCCCATGAATTTTCTGCACTACACAGCGTGTACGGGATTCGTTCGAAACGCGCAGCATCCGAGCGGATCAATGAGTCGCCGAGAGAGGAGTGTATCGGACCAGAGGCTGCGTTGCTTCTCGCCACTCGCACTTAGGCGGTGCTCGAGCACCGACCAATTTCAGTAAATATTTATATTTACCGAGGAGAGTAGAGGCTGCCGCACCCGAAGATGTTTCTCGATTATCGAACTTCCTGAATTGAGAGATTTCCCGGTACAAAATCTCCATCGCGAAGGTAAAAAGGATTGTTTTACGATAAAACCGAATCGATATTGCCAGGCGCATAAATATTTCTTCGACGAATAATGTAAAAATGAAGATAATATAAAAAATAATAGAGAGATAAATTTGCCGAATGAACTGACGATGATGTTTTCGATATAGAATTGAAAATTCTACCGGCACGATGACCGGGTCCAGCTGTGCTACATTCTTCCTCTGGGGCCTCATAATCCTGGAAGGATGGATGATCGCAACGGCGATTACTCTCAACAATCCAACGTCATACAACATCGGTGGAGTACTCTCGAACAACGAGAGCAAAGACCACTTCGAAGAGACTATAGACGTGAGTTTCACGACATCCTCCGCGTGTAAATCCATCCTACTGTGAATCAATCCAGTACCACAAAATATTTTTATCGCCCATCGAGTTAATATTTGAATGTCGTTTCTTTGGAACAGAATCTGAACTTCGATCTTCACCATATAAACAAGGGAGTGACTTTTTATCACAAAGTCATCGGTATGGATTCGAATCCCATAAGAACGGCACTGAGCGTTTGCAAATCGTTGATCGCACAGCGAGTCTACGCCGTGGTCGTCTCTCATCCTCTGACCGGAGACTTGTCACCCGCCGCAGTGTCCTACACCAGTGGTTTCTATCACATCCCAGTCATCGGTATATCTTCTCGGGATTCAGCTTTCTCAGACAAAGTATGTGTTTAATTGATCGAGCGAAGAGACTCCAAAGTATGGAAATTTCTTAACCAAACGAAGTAATTTTTTCATTCTTCTCCGATGCAGAATATACACGTGTCCTTTTTGCGAACCGTACCGCCGTACTCCCATCAAGCGGACGTGTGGGTAGAATTGCTGAAGCACTTCAACTATATGAAAGTTATATTCATTCATAGTTCGGACACCGACGGGAGAGCCCTGCTCGGCCGCTTCCAGACGACGTCCCAGAGCCTCGAAGACGACGTGGAGATCAAAGTACATGTGGGTTGCGCACTCTCCTTCGCACGGCTCGTACAATTTTAAGCCAATGTCATTAGATCGTTTGCACGACTCGATAGCGAGTGTCCGTCCAGGTACCTTCAATACCCGAAAAATTTTCCACTCGTCAGTCCGACCCTCTATATGAGAACTTCGCCGGTTCGCTTCTGTATTGTCTTCACGAAGATAACTCCCGAATTCTCGTCCACCGACGACTCCTTCGGGGGCGATGCCGTCCGAAACTTTGCCGATGAGAGTCCTCGCGGAAAGATTGGAAAAAATTATCTCCTCCGGTAGATCGTCCACTTTGCACTGTTGACAAAAGAATCATTATTGTTTATGTATCTTTGTATACATTATACGGTGTAGTTTGAAGATTAATTTTTTTAAAGAATTTTTTTAAAGAACCGTCTCGACTCGACAGACTCTCATCGTCCTTCTCTGTCTGATGTATACATACTACATATAACAAAAACTTCTAAACCTATCGAATTAATAAACAACGTAATAACACGGGGGTAAGTAAACGTTTTAATCTAAACGTTACATAGTTAAAGTACCTTTAACCGAATCGGCTGGACACATGAAAAATAAAATAATTATATTGAGTCCTCGGCCGATATATAACAAAAAAATAAAATAACGAACAAGAGAAAGTACGTCGTTTGAGGCAAATAAAAGAAAAAAAGACCGCTGTTTAAAGTCTAAAGTATATTGCTCTTGCGTAGCTGCTGTACGATAATGGCCCTTTGCATTGTAGTGCATGATGTGTATTATAAAAATTCATGGAATAACGTACTCTACACGTTCGATGTACTATAAGTAAATACTTTTGATCTATATAAATGTCGATCAAACGTGAAATGAAATTGAATATTTTTTTTATTTTATTTCTTTTCAAGAGCCTCGGAGAGCTCTCTGTGGTGAACACTGCATTGACCGCAGGCAATATCGAAACCGACCGCATACTAATTAGTATCCTTTCAACAAAAACAGGTAGAATCTGTGATTGAGTTTGAGCCAGGTCTCGAAAACTTTACCGAACAATTGATGGATATGAAGAATGCCCAAGCCCGAGTCTGCCTCATGTATGCCTCGTGAGTATTTTGTTTTCGATAAATTTGTAATAATAAAACAAATAATGAGGAAGAACTTTAAAAAGTAAATTGTTATTTTCAGAAAAACCGATGCGACGGTAATATTCCGAGACGCAGCGGCACTCAACATGACCGGCGCCGGATACGTGTGGATCGTAACCGAACAGGGTCTCGAGGCAACGAACGCACCGGAAGGACTTCTCGGATTGAAATTAATAAATGCCACCGAAGAAAAGGCTCACATCCACGACAGTCTGTGAGTTTACGAGAAAATTACCGAGGGAAGGCTCAATTTCCGGAAGAGAAGAAATAACTCGCGAGCGTTTCTTCAAATGCAGATACGTGCTCGTCTCCGCCCTGCGTCGAATGAATGAGACCGAAAATATAACGGAAGCCCCGAAGGATTGCGACAATTCGGGCTCTATATGGGAAACCGGAAGAAAATTATTCAAATACATACGGGAACAAGTTCTCGACAAAGGTGCGACCGGCCGGGTCGCGTTTGACGACAACGGCGATCGCATCTTTGCCGAATACAACATCGTGAATATAAAGGAGAGAGGCGAGAAAGAGGCTGTCGGGCAATACATCTACTCGGCGGTGAGAATTTTTCAAGTTAATTTAGCGTTACCGGATGTGAAAAAAAAAATAGAATTTATGAATTTACATTGATGAGATTTGTTTTTATTGTTATTTATAGAACGCGGGAAAGATGAGGTTGACGCTAAACGAGTCGAGCATAATGTGGCCAGGTCGGCTGAAAACAAAGCCCGAAGGTTTCATGATTCCTACGCATCTTAAAGTTCTGACCATCGAGGAAAAACCATTCGTTTACGTACGCCGTGCGGACAGCGAATCTTGCCTGCCAGACGAGATACCCTGTCCGCATTTCAACGCTACCGATCGCGAGAGTGAGAATAAATTTCTCTGAATTTTTCACGGGAATTTAATTTTAGCCACACCATTTTTTTCGTCTTCTTTATCAGGTGCCCTTTCCTACTGCTGCAAGGGTTACTGCATGGACTTGCTGAAGGAACTATCGAAAATGATAAACTTCACGTACAGCGTGGCTCTCTCGCCGGACGGTCAATTCGGCAGTTACATGATAAAAAACAGCTCGAGTGAGACTAAAAATGTGTTATCCAAAAAAGAAAAATCTCGAAAATTGATACGCGTAACAATGTCGATATTGAACGTTTGCAGTGGGTGGAAAGAAAGAATGGACCGGCTTGATCGGTGAATTGGTGAACGAACGTGCGGACATGATCGTAGCACCGTTAACGATCAATCCCGAGCGTGCAGAGTTCATAGAGTTCAGCAAACCCTTCAAATATCAGGGCATCACCATCCTCGAGAAGAAAGTATGGCCTCATGTTTTTGTCTTCTCCCAACGTTCGAGAGGCCAACTACATGTTTTCTTCGTTTCTTCAGTTCCGCGTTCTCTTTTCCTCGTTGATGATTTATTTCCTTTTGCTTCCAGCCATCGAGATCGTCGACTTTGGTGTCTTTCTTGCAACCCTTCAGCAACACTCTATGGATCCTTGTGATGGTGTCGGTGCACGTAGTGGCACTAGTTCTGTACCTCCTCGACCGGTTCTCGCCCTTCGGGAGGTTCAAGCTAGCCAACACTGACGGCACCGAGGAAGACGCACTAAATCTTTCCAGCGCCATATGGTTCGCCTGGGGAGTCCTACTCAACAGTGGAATCGGTGAAGGTGTGGTCGCTTTCGAAGATCCCGTTTTGCCGCTCATGATCTGTTAACTCAAAAAATATAATTTTAATAATTGTTTTCCCTAAAAAAAACAGGTACACCGCGAAGTTTCTCTGCACGTGTACTCGGGATGGTATGGGCCGGTTTTGCTATGATCATCGTAGCTTCGTACACTGCCAATTTAGCTGCTTTCCTCGTATTGGAACGACCGAAAACTAAGCTCACCGGCATCAACGATGCTCGGGTAGGGGCAACAAATCGACACGCCCTAAATCCACAAGTTTTATTATAAAAATACTTAAAATTATATCTTCGACACAGCTGAGAAATACCATGGAAAATTTGACCTGCGCCACGGTCAAGGGATCCGCGGTAGACATGTACTTTAGAAGACAAGTTGAATTATCGAACATGTATCGGACGATGGAAGCCAATAATTACGACACTGCCGAGTACGCGATACAAGATGTTAAAATTGGGTGAGTTTCTTGAAAATCTGGAACAAAAAAAAACATGCTGTGACTAATGCACGTTTTTCAGGAAGCTGATGGCTTTCATCTGGGATAGTTCCCGTCTGGAATACGAAGCCGCTCAAGATTGCGAATTGGTAACCGCCGGCGAGTTGTTCGGTAGATCTGGCTACGGTATCGGCTTGCAGAAAGGTTCCCCTTGGGCCGATGCGGTCACTCTGGCGATTCTGGACTTTCATGAAAGTATGATAAAAAAAATTCGATAAAAAAAATCAATCATACATAATTTCGTTGTTCATTGTTCGACGATCGATTGATTTTTTTTTTCAGGCGGTTTTATGGAGAGTCTCGACAATCACTGGATTCTGCAAGGAAACTTGCAACAGTGCGAGCAATTCACTGAGAAAACACCGAATACGCTGGGTTTAAAGAACATGGCAGGAGTATTTATACTCGTCGGTGCTGGAATAATCGGTGGGGTTGTTCTGATAATAATCGAGATGGCGTACAAAAAGCATCAGATACGAAAACAAAAAAAGCTCGAGTTGGCTCGACACGCAGCGGACAAGTGGAGAGGCCTCGTCGAGGTGAGCTCAGTCCTTTTTGCCTCAGACATAGAACTTATTCTTCGATTATTCTCTCTTCTTTAGTACGTTCTTGTAAAAAAAAAAAAACACAACCCGCTTGTTCTTTCTCTTTTTTTATGAAGAATATCTGCACTGGTTCTACACCTCACTATCTATCTGTATCTCTCCTTCTCTTTCTCTCTCTCTCTCTCTCTTTGTACATACTTTTTATTATAGCACCAACTTAGGCGCGCAAGGAAGGCACACACGACCGTGTTATGCATTATTGGCTTGGTCAAGTTTTATTTTAACCATTCAAATAGCATTTCAAACTCGCTCTCCAGTTAGCACTCATCGCTGATGAAAAAACAGAAACAAAAAAAACATCACTGTGCATGAATCGCCATCGAATCCGTCGACAAAAAAATCACGTTGTTCTCATCGTAAAGAATGCATTGGAGTCCTCTTTCATGACATTTCTGCTATCTCTAACGATCGACGATATCGATCTAGCAGTCGAGCTTCAGAGAGTACTTTTCGCTTCATTAGCCCGATTACAAGCTTGTTTGCCTCTAACGAAATTGAACGGTCAGCATTACTTTTGCCGAAACGACGTATTTTTTTACGGTAAAATTTCGTGTGTCTGTTTCCAGAAGCGCAAAAAACTTCCACGCGCCGCAACACCGGGTCAACGAAGAATCCAGAGCAACGGCCTGAACGATCCGGCGACGGTCAGTCTGGCCGTTGACTCGGTGCCGAGATCCAGCATAACTCCGAGAAGTCCGGGACGCGCGTGGCCAGGCGACAGCGATATTCGACAGAGGGCTCTTCCCCGACCGGAAGACATACGATTGTCACCGGCGGCTTACACCGTCGACGTATCCCATCTCATCGTCTAGTCGTCTCGGTGGCCTAATTTTGTATCATAAATAATATAATACCTATCGGTGTTAGTGAATAAGGCGTTTGATCAACGCCATGTGTTACACGCGTTATCGCGAGCTCGTTTAAACAGAAAAAAAAGATGTTATTAATGGAACGAGCACATTTCATGTAGAAAAGAGGAAAAAAATTATACCACTGTTGTCCGTTCATGACCCGACGAACGGCCACGGTCGAAAGTATGCGCACATCTCGATGGGCGATTCGCAAATCTGCGAAGAAATTTCGTGCGGAGCTCCGAGCGAGCAGCCGTAACGATTCGTTGTTGATAGTTATACCGTGTGTCCGGCTGAACATTAAAATATAAATGACATTGAGAAAAATTCTGTGAACCTTTGTCGGCTACATTCTGTATCGCACTCCGGAGACGTTCGACGTCTCATGCACACACAAAACTCCAGCGTCCTAGACGTAGGTAGAAAATAAAATGTATTAAAGCCACCACTGCGGCATGTTCGGATATCGCAAGCTTCACTGTTGATGTTATGGAAGCTTAAAGCATCATGTATGTCTTAATAATGAGCGTCAAACGATATATGCGGGAGACACCGGAGCTCGATATATTTCGACGATTATGCTTTTGTTTTTAATATAAATTATTCACAAATAAATTCCATTTTGTTTTGTTTTTTCTCTGCGACGAACATTTGTACAAAGTATGTAGGGAGAAGTTTTCAAGGTATATAATTCGGCACGAAAAGTGTGTATCGATACTGTATGTTTTTTTTTCTTCATTTTTGCGTTCTATAGATAATAGTCGTTTGATGACTCGTTTCAATCGGTTACTCACTCGGCGAAGCGAGCGAGGTAATGATACGCGTCAGTCAATTATCTTTTTCGTATATTATTATTTTTTTACCCCACTCAATCTCTTCTCTAGCGACCGACTGTCCGGTTTGGTGATCGATGTTCCTCGTTTGTTTTGAGCGCGACCGTCTGTACACGTGGAGATTGAAATCGATGCTTGCATCTGACCAGAACTGGTCGATGCACGTTTATTCCTCCAGGAAGAAATATTGTCCAGCGCGTTTTTGATCCAAGTCCTTGTGGGGAAGTGAAATATGAATTATAAATAGCACGAAGACAATCGAGAGTGACCAATCGCGAGTGGAATAGAGTATTACCTTCACCGATTGATTCTTGTTGATTCGCGGTCTAAAGTTGTTGGGATCTCGTCTGAAGGTGATTCCCAGCAGTTCCAAAAATCTATTCATACCGTTGAGCAGAGATTGAGGACTGTGGGCGACCGTGTCCAAAGATGGGACTCCGGAGAACACGATAACACGATCGGCAAGATAAGTAGCCATTATGAAATCGTGCTCGACGACGAATCCGGTCTTCTTAGCGTGCAAGATAAACCTGCGATAAAAAATTAGTTGTGCGATTACCAGTCGATAGGAACGAAGAGCTCGCTCGATTTTCTTATTATTTTGCCACGCACCTTTTAATAACTTTAGCTGCCACGAGACGCTGTTCGGAGTCCAGATAGGCAGACGGTTCATCGACCAGATAAACGTCAGCCGGTTTTCCTAGACAGAGTGCCATAGCGACACGCTGCAACTCTCCACCGGATAGATTCTGCACCTCTTGGTCCATAATATCATCGATCTTCAGAGGTTTCATTACGTCGGTGATGAACTGCGGATGAATGTAGGCGTCCCGGATCTTCTCGTGAAGTAACTGTCTGACGACGCCCTGAGATTTCGGACTGATCTTCTGCGGCTTGTAGCTGATGTGCAGCATAGGAATGTTACCTGCGAAACGAAGTAGTAGATGTTACTAAAACCTGCTGATGCAAATGATTTGAGTATCCGCAGAGTATTCTTCGTAGACTTACCGGATCCATCGTCAGGGGGTAAATTTCCAGCCAACATTCTTATAAACGTGGTCTTTCCGGTACCGTTTTCACCGAGCAACACCAGAATTTCCGAATCCGTGAACTGTCCTCTCTCGACTCTCAGTGAGAAAGATCCCATCGTCTTGGTCATTGCTGGATACTCGTAGTGATTCATGCGTTTAACTTCCTCTTCGGTAGCGCTCTCGGCAACCTTGAACACGAGCGATTCCTCTCGGAAACGAAGATTCTCCGTTGGTACGAAACCATCGAGGAATATATTTATGCCTTCCCGAACTGAGAATGGCATAGTCACGACGCCGTAAGCACCAGGAACACCGTAGAGGCAGCAGATAAAATCGGAGAGATAATCCAGGACGGACAAATCGTGCTCGACGACGATAATGAATTTGTCCGGATGTATGAGAGACCTTATGGTCATAGCAGCATTCAAACGCTGCTTCACGTCCAGATAGGAAGACGGCTCGTCGAACATGAATATATCACCGTCCTGGATGCAAACCATCGCGCAAGCGAAACGTTGCAATTCTCCACCAGAAAGGGCCTCGATACCACGGTCCCGGATGTGAGTCAAATCTAATGGAAAATCAAAGCGTTGGATGTTAGGGTTTTCTACGGTTTAGATTCCATTCTTGTTAATTTTGTTTTATTGTATTGTGAACAAACGCTTACCAAGCATACGACAAATATCCGTTTGCTTGTTGCACTCGTCCTTCTTGTCCAGCAACTGCTGCACGGTACCCTTCACCGCTTTCGGAATCTGATCGACGTACTGAGGCTTGATCAGAGCCTTCAGATCATCCTCCAGAATCTTGGTAAAATAATTTTGCAGTTCACTACCCCTGAAGTGGCTCAGAATCTCCGTCCAGTCGGGCGGATCCTGAAATAAAAATATTAATCTTACAAAATTGCAAAATTTTTTTTTAATTACAAAAAGAGAAAAAAAATTAATAAAAATTCTGTCCATTGATGAATACATGCTTTTTCAAAGATTTTGTGTAATCTAGTATAATTACAGATTAGTAGACTAATCGCCTATAAAAAAATATATTAATACTGTTGAGAAAATACATTAATAAGTAAAAAAAAAATCAACTCACAGTGAAACGTCCTAAATTAGGCTTCTGCTTGCCAGCTAAAATCTTGAGAGCGGTGGATTTACCGATTCCATTGGTACCAACGAGTCCCAGTACTTCGCCTGGACGTGGAATGGGTAGGCGATGGAGCTTGAAAGAGTTCTTGGAGTATCTATGAGTAGTTTCCTTCTCCAAATTACTCGGAAGATTTATAATCGATATAGCTTCAAACGGACATTTCTGTAATGGAACAATGTGTAAAAAAAATAAAATCTGGAGGCACATAGCGTAGAGAGTAAAGGTTTCCAGTAAAATTTCATTAACCTTGACGCAAATACCGCATCCGATACACAACTCTTCGGATATTGATGCAATTTTGTTGTTGGGGGTGACTTCTATGCAGAGCTTTCCCATGCGTACAACGGGACACGAGCGCTTGCACTCCTGCCTGCATCTCTTGGGTTTGCACTTGTCGGCGCTGACGATGGCAATACGAGTCAGCCGGTCCGTTTCCTCCATAGACTTTTTGGGAGGCATGGTGAAGCTGTGGTAGGCTGTTTGAGCCTGAAAAATAATAAAAAATTAGGACAAGGAAAGCGAAAAGAAATCGATTGAGCGGTGCGCTTTCCTCCCAGACACCGTTGCGTCACCGACGAAATAAACGATACGATGAGACAGCTCGTTTCGAAGCCTGATTACGATATACGTTCAGTCGTTTCGATTCGCGCGAAGATAGAAAGGTCTTTTCTAACCTACTTCCTCGAGGGGCTGAGCATGCCGCAAACATATGTTAATGTTAATTGCATACTATCACCGAGAGTTCGATGATCTCTGAACAACAAAAAATTGCCGAAAAATATATCTCTGTGAGAAATTGAATGAAAAAATGTACGTGAATCACCTGTCAAAGTGGGGAAACGTGGAGGAGACTGTTCTACACGATCCACTTGCACATCTCCGACTCCATAGAAAGGACGATCGTCGAGCCCGCTGTTGCACTGGTTACTCGCTTGATCTGGATTTACGGTAAAGTTACCCGGTTAAATTGCACGCCACTTTGGTAATATATAAAAATATATAATATTATATAATAATGTTTGAAAATGCCTAAACGTTGCATAATAAATCAATTGTTTTAAATATATTCGACGAGCTGCTTGCTGCTTCGGACAAAAACCGTTACATATAAACATTTCCCTGTAACAAGTTGGCGCCTCGAACTACCGACCGAAAATTATTAGCTGCTCTTGACGCCTGCACCTATTAATAGTATTGTATGAATGATAATAGTAATAAAACATATAAAACATTAATGGTAACATTAATATTACTAATAACAATAATCAATCATTAATAAAAAGAATAAAACAATAGTTTGGCGTTGGGGATTGGAGATGCGCACACGCTCCCGCGCATCGTCGTGAGACCGTTAGTAGTGCTTGTTACTTTCGAATGTGAAGACGCTCTGCAGACCTGCTCCTCGTCGTCGTCGAATATGTCCCAGCATCCAATCCTTCCGGCGTTGATGAGATGAATAAAAGCGGATAAAAAGTCCGCTTCTCGCGATATCGACGTGGGTCCGTACGTTCCCGTGGACGAACGGTTCCGTTGCTCGCAGCTATGAGTCTCCGCTACCCCCACTCCTCGCCCTGGCTGCGTCGTCAACTGCTTATCGCCAAAGTCAGATGTTTCGTACGTTTTTTTTTCTTCCACTTCACTGTAGTCCGTTCTTTGTAGCATTCGTTCCGTAAATCGTTTTGGGTATTGTCGATTATTCGGAGCGACTTTTGTTTTAGGCAAGTATAGACAGGTTGATAGAGAATTGAGTAGGATCGTGGCTTCTCATTTCGAGTATACTCCGAGTACACTTGCTAAAAAAATGACAACGATATTACATCAAAGATAAAAAAGTTTTTAAAAAATTGGATAACATTTTTTTGAAAATTTGACCGTTCAACATCATTTACTGTGCGTCGCATTTATTTGTAAGATTGTTTACGTGGAAAATTCGATAGGTGGCATCCCACAAATCCTCATGTTTCGAGCATGGTTAACTGTTGCCCGCTCAATTACGAAAGGGCAATCCAGGTAACAAACGCGTAATTTTGAAAATTTTCTCGTACACGTACAGTCGAGACTCTTAGAAGACGCATGCACAAAGCAGTTACGTAGACCGTGGGTCGAACATTTTTCAATGATCGTACTTTTATCAGCCAGGTAACAAGGTTGTTATCAACGATGCCAAATCCCTTGGTAGCGGTGTGTCAGCTGACGTCGACTTCAGACAAGAACAAAAACTATCACGTCGTGAGCGACTTGGTTGCTCAGGCGAAGCTGAGAAACGCTCGTGTAAGAAAAAAAAGTAAACATTAATCTATCGATATAGGGCGTAATGGAGATTCAAATGATTCGTCGAATTTTCAGATCGCATTTTTTCCCGAAGCGTGCGACTATTTAGCGGACAATAAGAAAGATATCGTGGCGTTCGCGGAGTCACTGGACGGGCCTACCGTAAGCTCGTACAAAAAACTCGCATTGGAGCACGGCATTTGGTTGTCTCTCGGTGGATTGCACGAAAAAGTAGAAAATCTTTATGCATAAAAAATAGCTTACACGCATAGAGGGAATAAAGAATAGCATAATAATTTTAGGGGGCCGATAGCGACGAGAAAATCTTCAATACTCATGTGTTGATTGACGACAAAGGTGTGCTCGTCGCGGCGTACCGTAAAATGCATCTGTTCGATATGGAAAACAAAGAAACAGGGGTGAGATTGATGGAATCGGATTATGTGGAGAGGGGCAATGAAATAACTCCACCCGTTTCCACACCAGCAGGATCTCTGGGTCTCAGCATCGTATCCTTAATCCGTGTTAAGCGATTTTTTTTTTTAATTAATTTTTCGATAATTTCGTTGTTCGTTCAAACTACCGTTTATCCGCTGTTGATAACTTGACTCTGCAAAAGTGTTACGACATGCGTTTTGCCGAGCTCTCGTTGGCTCTCAGAAATATGGGAGCCCAGATTTTAACATTCCCATCGGCGTTCACGTACCAGACAGGCGCCGCCCACTGGGAAGTGTTGCTGCGCGCCCGAGCAATCGAGACCCAATGCTACGTCGTAGCGGCGGCTCAAACAGGCACGCATAATAAAAAACGCGTGAGCTGGGGTCACGCGATGGTAAATATCGAAACCGAGCGAGATACGTCTCAATAAATTAGTTTATTACAGCGGCTCAAGACCCTCGGAATATTACATTAAATTTAAAAATCAGCGAATCAGCGAGTTAGATTTTTCGTAATTTTCAGATCGTCGATCCGTGGGGTGCGGTCGTGGCTCAGTGCCCCGAAAAGAGCGGCATCGCCGTAGCCGAGATAGATCTAGATTTGTTGGAGAAAGTACGCAGGAACATGCCCTGCGAGAATCATCGTCGCGACGATTTGTATCCGACTATAAGACCTCTGAATTGACGTTTTACTTTAGAACGATAATAAAAAAAGATCGTCGATTTAACATCATGTCTCCCGTTCACGATGTTACAATTATTTTTCATATTTTTTTCTTTAATCTTCTCTAAAATCTAATTTGTCTTGCTTTGATGATAAATATTCTCGGTAGCGTCGGACTTGCTCTGAAGACCGACGAGCTCGAGATCAACCCCGTTGAGCGCCCAATTGTGCTCGCAAATCTCCAACGCCTCCCATTCCGATTTAAACGCGGCTTTCGGATCCGGCGGCATCGACATAGCCGCGCCTGATACCTGATCCTGCATGAGCCTCGACGTATCCGCCGCGTTGTTTTCGCCTAGGACTAGAGTGTAGATAGAACGAAGTCCAAAAACGTTCAGGAAATACCAAGAAGCCGAGGATACCCATGCTGCATCCAGAGTCTGCAACTCTATGCCTCTCTGTAACATTGGCTTGAAGCGCAGAGTCAGGGGGAATGGTACTTTTGCTGAAAAAACCAAAAAATAATCCGTTTAGCATATTGGGTAAAAAAATCAGGGAGTTACTAGATTGAAGAAGAAGGGGAAATGAACTCACTTGTAACGAAACCTGAAAACATCCAATTGATCCATCCTCCTATGAGCACCATAGGCAATACGTTGGTGACGTTTCCCTTCAGCATGTCCGTCATCATGCTGGGATCGGCCATGGGATTCTGGGACACTGGCGGTCGTTTCTGTGTCTTGAAGTAACCAGTCTCCGCATTATTGAAAAAATGCCGCCTCATGAGGAACGCAGATTTGGGAATGTACTGTCCATTCTCTCGCAGTAGTCTCGAGCGGATCATCACCTGGCTGCAAAATTTAATGAATACATATCTTCGAATCGTGCACTGTTCATCCAGGAGTAGAAATTATTTATAAGGTCATTTTTATTTCTTTTTTCCGATTGGCCAAGTATATTGTGTAAGAATTGATTAATTCATCATTTATGGGCTAATGGATAATGTGGATGATTCTTTGTCAAAGTATGTAATTATCATTGGGTATAAAACTAGCATAAGACGATAACCGAATAAATGTACGGCATTGGCAATACATTTCTTTTACTGCTACGCATAATTTACTGGAGTATCAATATAGACCCATCATAACCTATAGAAGGCCGAGTATGTTTCGAGTTTGACGACTAACCTGTCTTGAACCTGATGAACCTCGACTTTTTTTTGTGAAGCCAGTAATATCGAGACATAATGTCGTATTATTCCTACGAGAAATGTTATCACAACTATAGGTAAGAATACCCATCCGCGAATATTGGGATCGAGTAATAATTCGGCCATGACGACGACAACCAACGAGAACTAGCCAACTAGGCTACTGTGTCGCGGGGCAAGGGCGGACA
>JAPYZD010000070.1:78285-98263 GCA_030522725.1 Ichneumoninae sp. B BG-2022a
GGGGGGGGGGGGGGGGGGGGGGGGCGGTTCGGAGAGAGGAATGAGGAAGAGAGTTTATAATTTCCTGGAGGGGAGACCGATCGATTACAACGAATTGTCAAAGTTTTGTTTATTTTTTTTTATTTCTTCAATACATTGATGAATGTTTCACGTGGCAATGATATATTTCCTACCATACGCATTTTTCGCTTGCCTTCAGCTTGTTTCGCTAGGAGCTTCATTCTTCGCGTCACATCGCCGCCGTACTGCAATAAAAAAATATTTACTGTTGTGCCTATTGACGTTAAAAAAAGTTAGAAAAAAAATTCTCGACTAATAGCTCTTACCAATTTCGCGGTAACGTCTTTTCGGAAAGGTTTGAGGTTTTCCCTCGCCAGAACCTTACTCCCGACCTTCGCTTGTATCGCTATGAGGAACTGTTGTCGCGGTATAATGTCCAACAGTTTAGTGCACATGTGTTTTCCGACCGCTTTCGCTTTGCTGCAATGAACTAACGTGCTCAATTCGTCGACCGGCGTTCCGTTCAGATGAATTTCAACCTTAACGATTTCCGACTGAACGTATCCGTTATCCTCGTAGTCGAAACTCGCGTAGCCGGAAGACAGGGACTTCAGCGAGTCGTGAAAATCTACAATTATCTCGTTAAGCGGCAAGAGAAACTGCAGCATCACTCTCTCGTTGTCGATATTTTTCGTGGACTGTTCCACACCACGTTTCTTCATACACAGAGACAGAATTGCACCCAGATACCTATCTGAAAAACAAAGAAAAATAATTGGGCGTTTCTTTATAAATCCAAAGCGTAGCGTAGTTCTTTTTACCTGGTGTAATAATCGTGCCAATCACCGTAGGCTCGTACAATTCATCGATGATTTGTGGATCCGGATAATGCGCCGGATTGTTGAATATGAATATTTCACCTTGATACTTTGTTATATTTTTATCGCCAGTTATTTTTGCCTTGTACGTAACGCCGGGCGCGGTAACGATAGCGTCCGCTCCGTATTCTTGCTCGAGTCGTTGAGAGAACACTTCCATGTGTAAAAGTCCTAGAAAGCCCAGACGCCATCCCTGTCCAAGAGCAGGGCTTGGTACACAGAAGTTAAAAAAAATTATTCGTCTGGTTTACAATTTCCGACTGTACTTTCGCAGTCCTTTACCGCGATCGCTTACCTACTCTCGACCATCGCCGTTACCGCGTTATCGTTCAAGATCAACTTTTCTATCGCCCCTCGCAACGCCACGTGCTGTGATTGGTCCATGGGATAAATACCGGCAAAGACCATCGGTTTCGCGGGTGTGAATCCTATGAGCGGCTCCACGGGTGTATTCTTCAAATGAAGCGTATCTCCTATGAACGACTCGGACGAGCTTCTCATGTTGCACGCCACGCATCCGACTTGGCCAGCGTGACTGTAATCAGTAATTATTTAATTAATTTATCACTATCATGATTCCATAAAAAAATGTAAAAAACATTCACATCAATTGATACATATATGAAGTTTTTATGCTCAAACCAATGTATCAAAGTATCAATCGATATTAATCATATAGAATTTATCAAATAATATAATAAATTTGATGGACCTTAAAAATGCTTAAATTTTTTTATCATGCTTAAAAATTTCATAATTTTGTACGTCAATTTTTTTTTTTTGTTTATTGTTAACAATGGAATGAAAGAAATTGCTCCTTACAGCGTTTTCACATCTACCATGTGAGGTTTGAGCATGTAAGCTGTTTTGACTTCGTACGATTTTCCACTGTGTATGGAAGTAATTTGATCCTTGACCGTAACAGATCCCTGAGCTATGTAAATGAGAGATATAGCACCCTTGTACTTGTCGAACCAGCTGTCAAATATCAGAGCCTGTAGAGGCTTCTCTCTGGCCACAGGTGGAGGTGGAATTCTCTCGATAACAGCCTCCAAAACTTTTTCCACGTTTGTACCAAGTTTTGCTGATATTCTCAATATGTCGCTCTCCTCAAAATCGAAAAGAGTATTCATCTGCTTGGCTACTCTATCAGGGTTGGCATTCTTCAGGTCCACCTTGTTCATGACAGGAATTATCACCAGGTCTCTGCCAAATGCCAGAAAAAAGTTTGCCACTGTCTGCGCTTGAACACCCTCGTTTGCATCCACCAGAAGAATCACACCCTGACATGCGGCCAGTGATCTGTAAACTTCAGTAGCAAAGTCTACGTGTCCGGGAGTATCTATGAGATTCAAGAGATACTCCTTTTCCTTGTAAATATATTTGAGCGAAGCGGTCTGAGCCTTCACCGTTATTCCACGCTCTTTCTCGACCTGCAGCTTGTCCAGCACTTGATGATCCCCTGAGTTAGCCTTTTTAGCGCCAGTTATCTCCAACAATCTGTCTGCCAGGGTACTCTTGCCATGATCCACATGGGCGATTATAGAGAAATTTCTTATATATTCCACGGGCGTTTCGCAACCCTGATACTCCGGGATCTCCGTCGAGTAGCACCTGCTCGGCAGGGCGTTCCAATGTCTGAAAAAAAAATTGTTGCAGACTGAAATGAAATTAAAATCCAGCCGCGACCCGAATCGAAGGGTAATTGGTTCGTACCTTTCAGCTTTACATTTGTATATCCTGTTGAAAACGTACTTGCTCCGGGTGTAGAGCAAATTGTAAAATTTATTTCTCAACGCCATGTCGAGTTGATTTGATTTTTTTATAAATGATAAAACATTGTCACGTTTAGAGAGGCTGAGAAGACTCAGCCGTGAGCGCGCCGTGCGGAAATCTAACCTGATCCGCGGATCAGCTGTTCGCCAGCGGGTTCGGGAATTGTTTACGAGTTGGAAAAAAATGGCGTTACCCTTCTGGTCGGGAGCTCTGAAAATTTACAATTTCGTTCAACGTGCTCGTCCGAGTTTGAGTTACTTGTGTGTAAACGGCAAAGACGGACAATGTTTCGTTCAGCGACCGTGCATCGCAGATTGGAAATTTTATTCCAGCAATGGAAAAGCTGAAACAAGTTATAGTGGTACGGAAACGAATGTCACCAAGCCCAAGAAGAAGAAAATCTTCATACCCAAAGTCACCCTATTGTCGAAGAATAACGAGATATCAATTGTTACGATGGAGATGGCTGAAAGATTGGCTAGCAGAAGAACCTTGAAACTCGTGAAGGTCGTAGACTTCAATACGAAAACTGCGAGACCGACGTACCAACTGATGTCCACAAAGGATTACATACAGGAGGGTATGCAGAGAAAGAAATTGAAAAAAATGGATCAAGCAACAGCCCTAAAGTCGGAGAAACTGGTGTCGATATCGACAAAAATCGCTGAACATGATTTGGTCACAAAGATGAAAAATGTTTCCAAACTCTTGGCTAAGAACCACGAGATAAGAATAGTCATATCCGTGGATGGAAACAAAGATAAAGCCGTGAGTTGATGAAGCTGAGCTGCATCGCCCAGCAAGAAAATATTCTGCTATTGAAATTCTAATTGTATTTAATTTGCAGGTAGCTATGGCCCAGGAGATTGAAAAGTCAGTCAAAGAATTGTCCGTGCAGGTGAAAACAAAGACTTCGGGGAATTGCTTTAAAATGTACTTGCGGCCGATCATCAAAATCAAGACCGACGACAATGCAAAGGATGACAAAATTGAACGTACGGTTGCTGCAGCACCCTAGAAATAATTGCACAGCTCCAAACTTATAAATTTGTGCCCACTGGGATTCGCCAAAACAAAGTCCTACCGCAACTGTAAATAGTCTTCCTTAAACGATTAATTTTTATTGTTCATATTTTTTTTTTCTTCAGAATGCATACATAAGAGTGTTTATGTTTACATAGTAACAATGGAATTCAATTGAAATTGTTTTACGGTATATAAATAATGTTCCATGCCTAGCACCGATTTCGAATCCCTTTCTACAAAATCATTATTGCAAATAAAAGTCTAATCTTTTGATAAAAACGTTTTATATTATACATTCCGGACATGTACATTCTCTTAACTCTATAGATATGTGAACAGCTATTAATTATCAATTAATTATAAAATGTAGACTGCGCCATTTAACTCAAATTCGATGAAATAGCTCTACGTTCGATTACAAAAAATAATTACAAATTACAGGAAGTTACGTAACACTATATCTGATGACTTTCTAAAAAATATCCCATCGTACAAATCATCCACCGTTCGTACAATTAAGCTATTTAGGTTATCTTAATTCTTCTTTTTTTCTCAATTCTCATATAATACTGGACCCATCAAAGGATATCTATCATCTTTACTAAAGTCACAAGGACGTCGGAAATGCGCGATATACTACGGAATTCATACAAAAAAAAAAACTGAAATCTTGCTTCCGCGAGATCACCGAGATTTATGTGTGCGTGACGCGGTGGTTGATTCCATTTATCTTCAATTGTAAAGTAAGATGTTCCTAGATATTTTTTTCTTCTTTTGTTTTGCACTTAATTTCAATGACACGGAAACGTCGAGCACTTTCGGAACTCCACCAGTTTGGTGCAAGGTTTTCCGTGTGAATCGTGCCGTTGAAATTTGCTCTTTTTCGTCCGGTGCTGGAACGCCTCGCCGCAAGTCGCGTTGCATTTGGACCACGGCGACCACTCGGACAATTCGCAATCCACTGAAACTGCGTGGATTACACTTTTTGTAGATGAACTTGAAAATACATTTTTTTTACACAATTTTACAATCTGTGCTCACTGTCTTTGCGGTGGACCACGGACTTCCGGTCGCGGTAACGTCTGCGTCTTCTAGCGCTTTCTGCAGCTAAAAATACATTTAAAAAATAATTAAAAATAGATCGAAAAACAATGTCTCTAAATATGCTACCAACCGCAATTCAAAACTCTGCGACATCGCTTCTTCCTGATCAGTTTCGTGGGGCACCTCGTTCCACCGTTCCGCGCGTACACCTGTGTTTTAAAATTCGAACATAAATTTAAAAGCCAACTATCTCTTTTTCAGTTATCAATATTTCTCGCCTAAAAACCAAATGGTCGATTGGTGCATCGAACCAACTCTGATTCCAACCTTCGCGAGGTTGATTCGCTTGCCAATATTAAAAATCAACCGTAATACCAACTGTTATATGTGTCGGATAGGAGGCTTGCGGTTGGATTTTCCTAACGCAACCCGATTTCCAATCTTGAGCGAGAAGCTCAAGATTGGAGTTCCCGCTAAAGAGTCGGAAATTGTGTTGTTTTGGGAAAGTCCGACTGTAAACCAAATTTCTATCCGACATACATAACGTTTGGTATTACGGTAGTGTTTGAATTATCAAACAAAACCTAACCCGCAGAAGGTTGAAATCAGAGTTTGGTTGGCGCTCCAATCAACCGGTTGAGTTGGAGTAGATTGTTAGGAAACAATCCAAAAACAACCCAAAATTTTACGGTTGGTCGATCCGCGAGGGTGGGCTCGATGACGACCCTTGAGATTTAATTTATTAAAAAGTTCCATTTACCAGTATCTCTCGCGTTTTGTACGTGTAACCACGACAGCTGTTGCAACGCGACCAATCGCTCCAATCGGTATATCGACAATCGACTCTCTTGCCGCCGTCGTAAACGCTGTTCGACGGTGCCACTTGGTTGCCCGTTTGTATGCCGTTGAAAAGATTGCCATCTTCGCTCGCTGAAAAAGAAAAATAATAATAATTACGCGTACCGAGGCACGATAAATAAATAACAACTTTTTCATTCTATCCATAAATATATATACTACAAAACGAGGTTTTTTTAAACATGCGATGAATTCATGCGATTTTACACGTAGAATCAAGCAATCGACAAGTGTCATCACATTTAGCTCGCTTGGTCTTGGCGCTCCGTGGATCCTGCGGTATGTGGTAACTGAGAACGCTACTGATGGATACTTTGAAATTTTTAGCGTTACTCCTCCCATCTTTCCGGTACGAAAGTCGTTAGTAAGCGTGGTGCGGAAAGTTAAGGATTAGTTTATTCGATAATAACGAAAGAGAAGCATTTAACTTAAGGCGATGTAAAATATCTCTCGATCGAGCCGGACTCAGTCGATAACGAAAACTGTAATTGATTTTTTTTCTTAAGGTCGCTAAACTTTTCTCTTTGTCTTGGATTACAGTTTTTTACCGACCGAGCATGTTTCGCATCGCCTCGGCGTAAGGCTATCGGCGAGTCTCGCCGAAAAAAACTTACCCTGGTAGTTGATGCATATTTTGTTGCAATCCTCGATAGTTTCGAAGTTGTTTCTGTTTCCTTTGCATCCGGTGTAATCGAAAAAGTGGCACTGTTTAGTTTTCTGGTCGTAGTAGACCCTCTTCCAATGCCCGCGACAGTTTCCCATGACGAGAGGCTCGCGGCATATCTCTGCGAAAGTTCAGACACAACTTTGAGTTTGGAGGAGTTTGTACGCCGAAGCGGGATGTAATACAGAAGAACCCGTTATACGTCTTATCCAAAGTTTCGCCGAGCGACAGAAACGAGACGCTCCTCGTACAGTTCTCGGTTACACATCATCGCGCAAAAGTAATTCAACTTGTACAGCTCGCGAGAGTGAATATGCCGGGTTTCATGCATGGCCGAGTTAGGGTCGTTAGACACTCTCCGCTATTCCAAACCCTCCGGGTTCACGACAACGCGGCGCCCAGAGTTCTCGAGAACCCAACGAATCATACGCCTCGCTGTTTCTTTAACAATTTATACTACCGTGCTTCGCTCGGCCTTCGCACTGGGAGAGAACGGGGCAAAATGAACCATCATCTGAGATGAGAGTAAAAATAAAAATCGAGTTGATCCACCGTTTTTTTTTGGATTACCATTTCTTACTATTATTACTAATTTACAATAAGTTGTCCAGTTTACCCCATATCGATACTTCGAAAGTATTCACGGAAATTCAGAGAATTGTCCACTCGATGGATTTTTTAAAAATTGGATTGTATTTAAAGATTTACCTAAAAGGGTAAATCTTATATATGAGCATAGTGGACGAAATTTGTCCTAGTCCATTTTCCCCCATATTGATATACTACAAACATACACGTTAAAAGAACGTAGGCAAGAACTTACCGATCGCATCTTTCTTCGTTATATCGCAGCTGGTTATCATAGCCGTGCAATTATTGGCCTGCATCTTGCACTCTTCCGGTCCGTCGTAAGAATCGAGGGGGTGCCTCAGTCGAAAGTATTGTCCACCGCCGCAAGGAGACTTGCACGGTGACCAATCCGACCAGGGACTGTAGTTCTCTGCGGGACACTTCTGAGGGATAGATGGATTTATGCACTTTAATCAATTCAACAATATCCCAGATAAAAAAAAAATGCAACAGCATTTTTTTTCATCTGGGATATCTCGCACAGACACAGCAATGAAATGTTTCGAACGAATATCTTAGTGATAAAAAATTGTTTGCGCATGACACCTATGAACTATATACTTGACCCATTGCATTAAGCAGCGATTATTATATGCGCCTTGTACTGATGGATGGGTACGGCGAGAAATGGTGCAGGCATACATGGCTGTCGAGTGTAATGCGATAATCTCGTAATCGTTATATTGCTATTTACATTGTTATATTATATTCATTTTAAAAAATGTGTACGATTTAATTCGTTAGTCGGTTTTCTTTTTTTGCGACACGCTGCAACGACACAAGACAAATGTATTTTGTTACTGTTTCGATATAGAACTCTCGATGGTTCCGTACCTGCAGCCATTCCTCGGTTACCTCCACGTCCGGCGGATCTGATTGATATTCGGCCTCGTCTTCCTGTTCCTCGTCCTCTTCACCTTCTTCTTCCTCCGCCTCCTCAACGCTGTCATTCTGAGCCTCATAACCATCATCATCCTTCTTGTCTCAGTTATCCACGAGTTTTCATTTGTTTTTTTTTTATTTAAGATAACACAATAATATTCTATCGTGCGTGCAACGAGCTTCGCCTACCTTATCGAAATCATCATCCGGGCAAGGATCTATCTCGCACCGGTGGGTCTCCTGGCGGCTCCGTTGGCCCGGCACAGCTCTGCAATACTTTCGATACTGGTTGTAGAGGTAATTGCGCGTACGAATTTCGTAAGCCTCGCCGCAGGTCGCGGTGCATCCGGTCCAGGGACTCCAGTCACTCAGCGCACATTCCGGACTGTCCAACAACGATTTAGTATTGTTCCCTTTGACGCTGTAAAATTATAAATTCAAGAGCTGGAGAAAATAACAATAAAGGAATATAAAAGGTAAGAAAAATTGTTAATATTCGACTCACCAGGGTGGGTCGCTGTCGGGACAGGGACGACGATCGCTCAGTAGCTCGGTGCAGTTGTTCGCGATCGCTGCGGTCAAATTGCGGTATTTTCTCTGGCGAAGTTGGGAGCAGGTAGCCGAACAATTGCCCCACGATTCCCAGTGCGTAGTTTTACAAGCCTCTGTTGGAGTTTAATTTATAGGGGACGCGTTAGACTTTATTTTAAAATTTTCACTACATCGATCACTAGTGCTACATCAAAATAACGTGCAAAAATAACATACTCCAAAATAACACGATAACAATAACAGCAATAATTTGTTGTAAATGCATCTGTATTGCGCGGTACGGTGTGTTATTTTGGCGTTGTTATCTTTCACTTCTACGAACAACGGCGACCAAGCATAACGAGGACACTAAGATACTGCTAATAACACTGCTAATATAGCAGTTTAATAAAAATATCTCAAACATCCCATACAATGTGAAATTTAGAACTACAAAAACGGTTTAGGTTTTTTTGTTTTGTTTATTGTTCGGAACTTTGTTGATATTTAGTTTGGGATATTTTATACGTCGATTACCTGTTCGGAACGTCTTTTAAGTTCGTCCGATAAATTTCTCAGAGTATGCTTTTTCCATCTTTTTTACGCATTAATGATCGAAAATAAATTAATAATAATATAACGCAACGAAAAATGAAGCAATACTTGCTATTTTTAGGAGGTTTAAGAGGTTTTATGTGACCTCCACTGCCGGTTGGTGTGGCTGGCTCGTCGCAAGTTTTTTCGTACAGCCTCTGCCGATTGAGGTGAAGCTTCGCCATTGGTTTCATGTCCTGTCCCGAGGGATCGTAAAACGGCGATCTCGAGTCGTTCGGGTAACTCGTTGTTATTCCTCTTATCGGTTCCGGTGGATCGGTCGGTGAGTCCGGCGACTGCGAACAATTGCCCAGGTTAGAATAACGGGAAAGTGCGATTTCTATTCGTCGATTCTGTCGGTCGTGAAGGCGAAGAAGTCTCGAGAACGCTATCTCGCTTCGCCGTACAGCAAAAAGGCGAACGCTCGCACCTGAGTGCGCAGAGTCAGCGATTTTCACCACGAAACGTTCGGTCGGCCTATCGAGATGAAGATAAAATCGAATGGGTCGCGCATATATAGATGTAGCTATGAAATTGCGACGAATCGAGGAATATTCCGCAGTTAGGATAAAAATTAGGTTCTCGTGATGACGGCGAGGAGGGGAGGTGCTCCATTTTGCCCAAAACTAACATTTTTATTTTTAAAACGTTCGTTCCACGTACAGAGATGAAGATAAAATCGAATGGGTCGCGAATATACGTCTATGAAATTCACATGACAAAATGAAACAGTTTTAAAAAATGTAGGTTCTTGGGGTGACGGTGGAGTACAAGAGGTATCCCATTTTGCCCCGAAACGAAAAAAATGTCAGTTTTTCGGAACAATTATTAGGAAATTCATTGTTTTTTATACTGACCGTGTAAGTGATTCCATCGTCGGTGCCGGCATCCACCGGGTACAAATTGAGCTCTTTGTGCTCGATCCACGTGCAATCAGAGAGACACAGCTCCAGTCCGGATACTCCGACGATCCAGTCGGGAGATGGTACTGTCTCGCGATAAATTAACCAAATCAATCGATCGTAATATGGCCGTTTAAAGACTTTTAAAAAATGCATGTTCTTACCGATCATGGACACTAGGGACATCAGATGGTGCTTCCGGTCGACGCGAAATACCGCGAAGGTCCTTCCGGTAACGTTTGGGTACGTTATGCCCCTGGCTTTGATTATCGTCCGGATATTTTCACTCTGTAAATCAACGATTATTACGTTGATCAATAATTCAGTCAATAATGATGATCTTTTTTAAAACCATTTTCATATTAATTATATTTCATACTCGGTCCTTCAATTCGGATTCCAACTTTCTCGTCGAGCCGAATTCGGCCACCTGCCTTAATCCGTCGCTTGCCTTTTCGCCGGGGTTCCAGAATCTGTATGTTACCGTGTGCGAAGCACCGATTACGTCCGAGAAACGTATCAACCATCCCTTGCTAGGAAAATCCTGAAAACATCGGTGATAATTCAGCACAGAGTATTATATCCATATGTACATATTAGCAGTGACGTTGGCTCGCGCACTTCGTGTGCTCTCATAGATCGCATAATTTATAGTATGTAGAACTCCATTCCACGTGGAATGGAATTTCGGTATTTTGCAATATACGCTATGCTACGAAAACCACGGGTGTAGGTGTCAGTTTTTCCGAAAAAAGACTCAGCTGGGGGCGGCACTAACATCCAAACTAACAAACAAATCCACAATTTGCCAAAAAATATATGTCACATAAACACGAGCTAATCATTGTGGATTTCGCGCAATATTCTCCGTTAGATAATCGAAGTAGAAAATGAACGGTATCGCGCACCTTGGGATGAGTGTTCCGAGACCACAGACCCTCGAACGTGACCTCGTACTTGGCTTCGTCGCATGCACAGCAGTCGTCCAACACGAGACCCGGGTCGTCCTCTATAGCTTTTGGATTCTGACATACCGTTCTGACCAAGCCACCCTCGTCCATGTACCAACTTTCCACAGTTTCCATTACCGTAGCTCTGTTTAATTTAACAAAATTCAAATATTTATAATATTGTAATATAATCTTTCAGAATAATAATAATAAGAAAATTGTACTATTATTATATTATTGTTAATATTTGAAGATCAATATACGAGAAATAAGAAAGCTAGGAATGAGATTTCTTCCCTTTTTTGCCCCGATAGTCACCTATTTACAAAAACACCCATTTTGATTTTTCGATTTTTGCCCAATTTTAGTCACAGAAATTGAACCTTCACCTGATTAGTATGCAACCGCTACCTTCCGGTGGACTAGTCCAAAAAACGGAGACATCACTCTTCGCTATCTTGGTCCGTTCGGTAACTGCGCTCGGGCACTTGTCGGAGAATTGAGTCAGCAAGTCGTCCCCGAGGTCGAAGGTGCCGGCCCCGAGGGAGTCGTTTTTGTTTTCCGCGGTCAGCATAAATCTCGTGAATTTAACTTGTCCAGCAGGGCCCAAGCCCGGCGTTTTTTCACCCTCGATGGTCACTGCAAGAAATCAAAGATTTATTCTCCATAATAATAAAAAAAATATATAAATTTAATACCCCATATTCGGCGGCATATTCCATATTCAGAGTACTTAAAATAATCTAAAATGTCGACAAATGCGATTTTTATCTGACGTCCGCATGTATGTGTGTGTTCATTTTAATGAGATATAGGGTAAAAGTGGTGAATATGGCCCACCTCGATTAACACGTAAATCAATGATATATGGACCGGGCCATATTCCCCACTGTTATCCTAGACATTTTTTTATGCTATAGAAAAAGGTGCAAAGTAATTTGCACATGGCTCCTTGTTTATTACAATTTTGCGCATAGCTTCCTCTACGAGGAAGCCAAAATCGATCAACGAACTTTCTCATAGATAAAGCTACGCGCAAAATTGTAATAAATGAGGAAGTCCCGAGCAAACTACTTCGCACTTTTTTTTGTTTTTTTTTTCCAGTACCGCGCCATTAGTTATTTGGCTCCCGTCGGGATATCGAGCCCGTCGAAAAAGTATAATCAGCAATTTCCGATAACGCGTTTGCGCGTCACAATATTCGAGCCACCGTCCCATTCAAGTTCGCCTCATCGCGGCGTGGATCTCGTTGCCGATACCGCCGAGATTCCTCACAGTCGAAAGTTCGCAACGATACGACTCGTACTTCACAGTATGGAAAAAATCGTTAACGTTGAATACTGTCAATCAATTACCCGGGGCTCTGGTCTCGGTATGGAAAAAGAGGCATGAAAATTTCTGGCAGCAGGAATCCAGCTGGTGATTCTCGCGGAATCTCGGGAAATTTCGAGCTCCGGCGAACGGGAGGAGTTCGGTGTGTGCGATATCTCTCAGCTGACGAACCATCTGTATGATTCGATTTGAATCGTGGAAAATCGTGAACGGGGCATTAAATCTCGATTGATCGGGGTAGTTCGGAACTGCCATTCTCCCTCTCGTATACTTCGCCCTATATAGGACAGCAGGGAGAGAAGGGCAAAATGGGACAGTGGGGCAAAACGAGATAATGGGGCAAAACGAATTTTTCAGTAACTTGTGGATGCTGGCGATGGTCGTCTGCGTTGCAAAATGGGATTGAAAACCATTTTATTTTCTTACTGACATTAACTGTGGAGACTGAATTTAATTCTTATTAAAAAAATTGAAAAAATGTCGCCCAACGAACCGTAGGCTATGTCACTGTGGATGTATCGTCGGGACAAAATGGGTCATCCAAAAATTATTGGAAAACTGAGACCATTTTGCCCCGCTCTCCCCTACGTATCGTTTCTGCGTTTCGCCTACCTCGTCATATTCCACGACAGGCGAGCGCACACGGGGCGTAAGTGAGCCGTCCGTCCGGTAATATAAAAGCCGATAAAAAAGACTATCTTTCTCCAGTGATTATTATTTCTCTTGTTATCGGCAGAGCGTCGGCCGCATTGGCGATCCTGGTAATGGCTACTGGATTTGGTTGGCTCGCGGCCTTATCTTCGAGGATGCAATTATTTCACCGGAGTCGCCATTGTGCGCTCCGGAACGGCGGAAGAATTCCCTCCGGGGGGGAGGGGTGGAGAGGGAGGAGGTAAAATGTAACGACGAACATTCCCGGAGGTCTCTGCCATTGTTAAGCGCACCTACATGTAGAATTCAACCCAACGAACTTTTTTCGGAATGTACTATATATTTCTTTTCTATTCGAATGAAACATTTTTGACAACATTTTCTTTCCCTCCGAACAAACTCCAGACGGGAGTAGCTACGAGAGTGACTTTCGGTCGCTGGACGGAAGTTTTATTTTTCGTTATTTACGGAAGTTCTTCTACCGTGCGGAAGTTTTGCCTTCTTTTTTCTTCTCGGAACCGAGAGCTGCAGCCGGATAGGCGAGACATTTTTTGCATCTGATGTAAACTAATGCAAAGATCATTATTTTGTACATTCCGAACTTTAAAAAAATGTAATAATGTTTTTTATTTTTTTTGTATAGTATGTATTTATTAAATAATATTGTATTATTATTTTAATTAATAATTACAAGAATGATTAGCAAATATGATATGGCGAATGGTGGGAAAAATATTTGTTAGATTTCAGTAATTGTTTTTTTCTTTTTTCCAATGTAAACAATCGTTCAGAGTGCGAGCGCAATTTTCGTTGAAAGTGTCTTGATGGCGCGATTTACCGGTCTCGCGGGATCTATCCGTCTGCGCGGTATCTAGTTTGTAGCGTTGGATTGAAATGAGATATCCGTACGCGAGCTGCATAATACATGTGCCGACATCACGGGTCAGGGCGCTTTCCACTTTTCGCAAATCCCCCGTGACTCTTCTTTCGTCGTTCTCGTCCCCTCTGTAACTGCGCGTTCAAAACACGCTCCGAGCTAAGTCGCCTCGCATGCACAACCCCCTCGATGCAGCCAGCTCGTACAGGAACTCATTTTTTCTTCGTTTCATTCGGTTTTTTTTTTTTTTAATTCATTTTTTCTCGGTCGCTACACCCTCGTAAAATGCATCTCGCGGAACGCTGCGCCCAATTTTCATTTCGCTTCGCAGAAACCGACGAGTTTCGCAATGAAAATTCTCTCTTGCTGATCCCGGTCTGCCGCGCTGGTTTGAATTATTAAGAAGCAAAATATATTTGATTCCGCGAGTCGCCCTCGAGGACACTTTTAAATTTATGGTTTATATAATTTCTTGTTTTTTTCAAATTTTATATACGTTAATATTTTCAAACTAACTAAAAACGCGTAATATTAAAATTCCTATAAATCCAACACGATAAAAAAAGTTATTTAACACATTGTTTTCACCGGTAGAAAAATACACACAAGTATATCCGTAATTCAGCGAAACCCTTTATTTTTCTTTCTTCTTGGAATTCTCTGAAGGAGAAGCAGACGCCCCTATAATCTCCGGTTTAACAGTCGAGCGGGTCCGCATACGTCACAACGTCGAGATACAGTTACTCATTTAAATCGACAGGGTCGCCCAGCTGTTTGTGGAACGTAAGGTTTCTTCGGGCGTATCTCGCGGGTCTTCGTCACCCTTGCGACACGAGCCAGCCTTGCACTCGCTCTAAGTCCACAGTTCACCGAATCGTTAAACGCTATTTTTATTTTATTTGTTATTTTTTTTTTCTCTTCTTTCACTGAACATTTTCTCATTTCCGGGAACCGGACGAAGCTCGGACGACACAACTCGCCGCGAGCGAGTCACATAGCATCGCGATAGGGAAGTGTTGAGCTTCTACGGAGCTTTTTTTTTGCCGCGGGCTTTTCCAGTGACGACGGGGGTTCCCAGGCCAACGTCGCTAACTCGCCGCGGTGGCAATCAACTCGACGTTTTTAATTCGAGGTGGCTCGCAGTTGTGTGTTCCGCGCGCAAACAAATGGGAAACCGCGCCGGCATCGCATCGTTTCGCGCCGCCCCGAACGAATAACCACAGCTTGCAGCTCGTATTGTTGGTATTTCCGATAATGACCGAAGCTGCGATACAGAGTTCCCGACCATAAAAAAAAGCTTAAAAAATGGAGCCCCGTACGACAATTCTTGGCGTTTACAATTCGTTAATGGGATTGTTTGAAAAATCTCTACTAAATCGAGAAGACAATTTTCCCGAACAGCAAGCAGTAGATGCGGTGTTACGCTCGAGTTCAAATAGGTTTACTAACAAAAAAGAAATTCGATTCATTTTTTTCATTAAAAAAATGTCCTTCCCTAAAATGTAATTTCATTCACTTAAGTGATAAATTAATGCTTCAGTCGTACGAAATAAATAACTCCCTCGGACGCGTGTTACGGCGCCTTTGGTTAATCCAACCATTTTATTTTCTTACTGACATTAACTGTGGAGACTGAATTTAATTCTTATAAAAAAAATTGAAAAAATGTCGCCCAACGAACCGTAGGCTATGTCACTGTTCCACATGTCGCGCATAAGCCCCAGCGGTGAGCCCGCCGTCGTTGCGTCAGTAAAGCGTTGCGAGAGCTTTTGTGTAGCTGTACGAGCGACGATGGAGCTGCGACGGACCCCCGGAGGCTCGCGACGTACATTCCCATAACCCTGAATTAAAAAGGATTAGTCATGAAAACGTATTTAACCGCAGCCTTCGCAAGTATATCGCGTTCCGGTACGAGCCGCTCGGCACACGTCGCTTTCGAGCCGCCGGCCACGTTTTTTTTTTTTTTTACACCGCTACTCACGTACACTCCTAAACTTCGTCGTAATTCGAACATTTTTTTTTATTCACAATTTCCACGAATTGTCCGTTTAATCCTGAATTCCAGGAATTTTTTTTTAGCCGAATATTGACACGTGCATTAACGACAATTGAGCGAATAATTAACCTTTTTTGTTTTTAAAATTACGAGATCGTTTCATCCCCAATAATTATCATCAAATTACCTAAATGCGAAAAATGTATGAACACGTAATTAAACCGTCGGGAGAACGTTCCGGAAGATACATAAAAAAATAAACAAAAATAGTGAACCAGATGCTCAAACTAGCACGTGTACAGCACGTTCTCTATTTTCGTCCAGATACACCCATCAACGTTATTATTGGAGCCTTATTTTTATTACGCGCCACTTCTCTCTGCGCTCTGTTTACGGAGCTCGGTAGCTACGCTTTCGTACGATTAGCATTTCTACGGACCGGTGGCTTCCGGGAGAGCAAACACCGCTCGATCTCATGGAGTCCCGTGGAAATTGACCGAGCGATATTCTCTCCTGACGAGTGTATGTTGTTTTGACGAGACGAGCAGAAGAAAAAGCTTAAAGACGATCCTAGAGTTGGCGTACGTTTTCGTGGCGCGCACAGAGAGACCGACGGTACACCGATCGGCAAGTTGTTCGGTATCAACCCTCGACCGATGAGCGTGTTTACCTTCGAAGTTATACGTCCGGTCAACTACGACGGAAATGGAGTGGAAAGCAAACAGCGGTCGAGTGATTCGCGTGTTCGATTCCACTCCTGCTATTTACGTTGCTCGCGTAAAAATCCCGATATTCACTGCAGTTCGATGGAAAGAAATGAAAAAAAAAGAACGATCTGAAAGTCCATTTCCGCCAAAACTGATATTCTTTTTTTTTGCATAAGTATCATCGCAGAATTTCACTGAAAATTATGATTGGGTAATTCAGAGTGATATGAAAGCTGGTGTGACTTTTTGTTCTTTTAAATGTCGCTACCTCTAATTAACCCGGTGAAATACTCGGCAGTAATATGTATAGAGTTGTTCACTATCGATTTCCGATGGTTTTTTATTTCAAGGCTCTACCACTAATTTCCGCTAAAAATACATTTTTTTAATAAGTTTGTACCGAAGAAGTTTACTGAAAATTTGGGACGGGTAATTCAGAGTGACATGGACCTTGCGTGATTTTTTTTTTAAATGCTACCGCTAACTAACTGGGTGAAATACTCGGCAGTAATATTTATTGAGTCGCTCACTACCGATTTCCGATGGATTTTTATTTCAAGGCTCAACCACTCAATTTTATTGTTTTTACAAAAATTTGGCCATATCAGCTGGCATTACGATAAATGCAGGTGACCAAGGACAATCGATGAGGCAGATTGGCAAAGTTAATTACCGACATCGTTTCGCTGCACGATGATTGGATAAAAATAGAGGAACCGTCGAGAAGACGAGAGGAAAAGAAATTGCACGATATCCGACACCCGAGAGTGGAAGTTTATTGGAATTCTACTGTGCAAGGATTCTTTCTCGGTGAGGGAGCGAGCTTAGAGACTCGGGTTATATCGTCCGTATATACTTTGTGAGGGATGTTGGTTCGCTCGGGACGAGGTCCTGGAACAAATGGCCATTTTCCCTTGTTTGGCCAAGGCACGAAGGCGAGAACCCTGGCGCTTCGTCCGTCGATCGCTGATGGATACAGACGGCAAAGCTTAATTAAAGCCTCACCGGCGAACGAATAAAAAATTTCGTATATAGACTAACTTTTTCGATCAAAACGTCTCAGCATTTTAAAAAAATGATATTCTTTGTCTCAACGTATCGAGATGCTTTTCGAACTATCATTTTTCTTGGAAAATTTAAAGCCCGCTTTCGACGATTTATATCGAGCTTGGACGATTAAACTTCAGTGAAGCGTGTTGGTTCACCCCGGGCGAGGGTCTGGAAGAAACAGCCATTTTCCCTTGTTTGGCCAAGACACGGAGGTGAGAACTCTGGCGCTTCGCCCGTCGACCGCTCACGGATACAGGCGGGAAAAGCTTAATTACAGCCATACCGGCAAGACCAATAAAAATGTTCTATATAGACTATCTTCTCAGATTTATTATTATTGTTGTTACTATTATTATTATATTATTTGTCTCAACATATCGAAGTCTTTTTGAATCTATTATTTCTTGTCGAAAATTCAAAACCTAGTTTCGATGATTTATATCGAGTTTGGACTATTAAATTCCAGCGGCGAACGAACGACCGTTTCGTGTGTCTTGCCGCGCGAGGGGTTCGATAAATCGATGTGATTTCTAGCTTCAGACGAACTCTCGTAAATCCACGACGGCCGGGGACGTTAGACGATCCAATTATCCGAAGTTACGTAGTTTAGTTTTGCGGTATTCGCGTGAGAAACTTTACCCCTCCGGAAAGGTAAACCCGCCATTTGCGACTGCCGTCTTGATGCTTCCGGGTTCGTCTTCCGCTTTGTGAACTTTTACTGTAACGCGAAACAAATTTGTGCGGTTTTTTTAAATCGATTTTTGAAATGGTCATTTCGGAATTATTGGTAATTGGTCCAGGGACGAATTATTCAGACTTATTCTCTTCGACCGAAACCCGAGGATTTAACGCTGACATTCCGCTTGGGATCCAATTTAGCGAAATTTCACTCTTAGGCATTTGTGATTATTCATGCTAATAGCGCGAGGTAATACAGAATCAGTCTACCGGAGATAACGAGGCTCTACTGCGCTACAACTATAATCCTCCGATGGGCTCGGAAATCGCGTTTGTTAACACATCATAAGATAATCTCTTCGATTTTCATTCCGGATTACTCTCCTGGTTCATTATTCGCCGCGAATCCACGGCGGAAAATTAAAAGCTCTTGCAGGGGCTCGGCAAGAAGAACAGTTCTTTTTTTTCTCTCATTTCCATTTGTCCACCGGGAAATTTGTCCACCTGAAGCACTGGAGTCGATATCGGTGGGGCTGCTTCGTATAGTCAAGAAAATCGTTTGACTCTCCAAAGTTCGTTCCCTCGGCAAACTACGCGCGAAAATTTTATTTTTTTCTTTCTTTTTTTGAACTGAATGACTCACCGGTGTATTTAACGTTCGGCATGTATTGATCGACAATCTCCGTGCGATTGTTGGTGGCGAGGGTGATCCAGAATTTGCCTTCGAGCGGCGATGCCGGCGTCGAGGTGCTCTCCAACTTCCGGTCGCACTTCGCCGAACTCGCCGTTGTCGCCAATCCGAGAAGAAGCATTAAAATGCAGAGCCTCGCGTGCGGGAACATCTGCAAGGATAACAGGACAAGCGTGACATTTTATTAATCGAGTTAATAAATTATTAATTATATCATTAATTATAACGAATAATGAAGTTCCAGAACGGCGTCCATTCAGAGCCAAGTCCAGATACAGATGAGATCAAATCAGAGGCAATGTCAAAAGCACAAGCGGTAACATTTATATACGGCGTATTTAACATTCGACCGAAACATAAAATTGTTACTTAAATGGGATCCCCTTAATGTCGCATTGTACTTTAGGCAAAAAGGATCAGCGGGAAAAAAATACGTCGAAATACGTGGCAGGTCATTTAAAAAAAAGAAAATGATTTTTAGGAAACTTCGTATTCCAATTTTACGATTTTTTTTACTGTGCAGCTGAATCGCTACTAACAGTAATAGTGTAATGATTATATAATATTATTATATTATGTATAATTATTAGTAATCATTAATTAGTTTCGCGAAATATCAACAAATAATGTTTGTATAGATGATTTAACACTTGTTCAGAAAACCATGATTACGATGGCTGGAATCGTCACTCAGTTCAATGGTCGATCGCATTAGATGGGTTGTGATGCTCGTAATGAATCGCGCAGGCGGCATGTGCGTTGTTATTTTGAACATGCATTCAGAAACGTGATAGTCAACGTGAGGATGCTTATTTCCGAATACCATTAGTGATCCGCGTAAACACGAGGGGGTGGACAATATCCATCCACAGAGACCGCGGGTAGTTGTGACGCTGCCAGGCCGAGCAGAAATTGAGTTCAGGCTGCCTGATACCCTATCAGGCCTTGTTAAGGTACAGCCAGGGCGTGCCTGATCAGGCGAGCCTGATGAGGGCCTGATAAGGTGCAGATCGTGAAGCATGACTAAATAATCCCCACTTCAGATGAGGCAAGCCTGATGTCAGCCTGATCAGGGCCGGATAACGTACAGGTAGGGGACACCTGACTGGATATCCTTCGCTTTTGACGAGGCTAGCCCGCCGAGGCTGATAGTACCCCGATTAGGGCCTTAGCAGGTGAATCAGGCAAGCCTGCATATTGCATGCCTGGAGAACATTGATTTTGAGAAGAGAACATTGATTTTGCATAATGAAAATTTCAA